>JACCIC010000071.1:2555000-2706653 GCA_018907035.1 Sycobia sp. Sy_11 | reverse complement strand
GAGAGAGAGAGAGAGAGAGAGAGAGGGTGGTCTGAGATTAGGTAAAGTCAATGAGAGAAGCATACGATAGAGAAAGACTTTATCTAATCTTAGTCTTTTTTTTCTAAACGTTGACTACACATTTTCACAGTAAAAGCTCTCCATGTATAGATGCTCTAAGGTCTATTCATACTCAATTTATTATCCATAAATACTACAAAAAACCTAATACTGACTAATAGCTGGAACGTAAGCTACTTTTAATTGTAATTAAATTATAATTAATTGAAAAATTTTTTTAATAAAAATTGTTACGTTTCTACCTTGAAAACAAATATAAAACAAAATAGTCAGAACCGTTGGGTTTTAGATAATTAAATTTATTGTTAGGCTTGGACAGTTGGACTAATTTTATCCATTATATTCTTGGTTATACGATTTTTACTATCGTCAAATTTTAGTATTAAAATTTATTGTTGTTTTTATTGTCTATATTTTAATATGCATTTTGTAACTGATTTCTTTTAAACACCATACAAAGTATCTAAGATGAATAAATGAATGCAGTCAATTAGCCAACGAATCTCTCTCTCTCTCTCTCTCTCTCTCTCTCTCTCTCTCTCCCTCTCTCTCACTCTCTTTTTTTCCTTATCTAATTTTGCTTTCATTATTCTATTCCTTTAATAATCAAGTAATAATTTGATAATTTGTGAGATGCCATGGGCATGTACCCAGATTATGTAAACCTTGCATGGGTAATTATTATTTTTTAATTTTTATGTTTCTTTAATATAGTTGTCAAAAATTTTTGATACGTTATTTGGAAGTTATATTAAACATAATAGAAAAAGAAATTAGTGAAAAGAAGTCTACGATAGCTCGATCGCTAGAGCGAAAGACTAGCAATTCGGTTATCCGAGTGCAAATACCGGTCTCAGCCGATTGATACAAGCATCGCTGTAAAAATTTACATATGTTTTGTTTACAAATACATCGTAGACCTCCGTCGCTGAGTGGCACCTTTGGGAGCATTTGGGACACGTTGAGACACTTTGGGAGCATATTTATAGAGCAATGTTAAATAGCGTTAAAAAAATTAGTTAAAATATAACACTTGATATATTATATAAAATTCTTTTAATTATTTTGAGAAAAATATTTCTATTTCTTTTAATGAAAACGATAAAACTTCTTTCGAAACATTTAAATTGAAAAACTTATTTACCTTATTAATAAATCAATAAATTTTTGCAAAATTTTATCTTTTCTACCAAGAGTTCTTTTTTTGCGTCACAGCATTTGGGTGGAAAAGGTGCGCAATGCGCTCGGCAGTGGTATTCTTCGGTGTGGCACTTGCTGAATCGGTACCACGCTTCGATATTGTCATGTCGCTCATCGGTGGTACTCTAACAGGTCCCCTTATTTTCGTTTTGCCTCCCATCATGTATTCTCAGATTCAGACGATGCGCAATTCACGAATGCGTCGGGCCTCTGCGCCTGAATTCTTCTACTCCGGGCCAGAACGACGATCCGGTGGAGCGTACGAACTCTTCTCCAATCCTCGAGTTCACTCCAGGTTAGAGATTTTTATGCTGATTTTTCTAAAAATAATTTTTCCAATCGACGATGTACCTAGCATATATGTTTTAATTATACTTCCTGGCATATTAAAATACTACGCGATTATAAAAGGTAAACTATTTATAGAAACTACAAGTTTCTTATATTTTTTAATACTGTTTTAATAGCTTTTAAGTTTTATTTACAAATTTAATACTTTGATAAAATTACCATATAAAATAATAGTATACAATTGCTTTTTACTAAAATGTACATATTACTAATTTCATTCTTTTCTATAGTCCTAAACTGAATATGACGAACCTCACACATCAAATATCTTTAATATTGATGGTTGATTTCATTTAGTTGCATGTATAGGTTGGCATTCACTTCATTAATTTTAGCAAAGTTTGACTTATATTTATGCTAACCAATACATGACAGTCAAAATTTATAATCTTTCATTAATTTTTTAGTTGCGATTATTTATTAATTTTAGCGTCTGTAATGTAAAACTTTTTTTCTGTTTCTTTTTTTAGTTTTTATACTGATAAAATTTGAAAGTGCTTCTCTGTCTGATTACATAAAGCCCTTATATTAGATGCTTACATTTTGTATATCTTACCCAACTACTGAATTTACGAACACATTTAGTTTTATTAATTGCAATTGTTTACTGTAAAATATCAATAATAGAAGAGTTTGTAGCCAATCATCTATGTACTATAATATCTTAAGTTTACAAAAAAGATGAACTTGATGAATCGAATGTTATCTAAGAACTATAACCTATATCTTTATAGCTTACCTGAACGTCAGCTGGCACTTTATTACCATTAAATATTTTAAACGATTTATACGTGTATCTTTGAATACCCTTTTTTAAAATATTTCTGAAATACTTTAAGGATATTTTATTTACACGATTATTAAAATTATTAATACAAGGGCTCAAAGTTGCTGATTTTTTTATCGTAGACGATCTCTGTTGTTTCAATTACAAAAGAAAATTTCGCAAAAATAAGAATGATCTGCAGCCATCTTTATATCATGGTAGTTTAACGCCTTCAGAATTATCGACCAAAATATATATACCAAGGACTCAAAGTTGTTTTTATTTAGTTATTAACGATCTATTAGACCAACTGTCAGCTACTTATAAAATGCAAGCAGTTAAGTGAAAGGCAAATTTATATTATATAATTGACTGATTGGCATTGTCTAAGAGAAATTTCGATAATGAGAGCACTAACTGAGTTATTAAAACATGGGTGTTCGTCCAAAATATAAAATGTTTTCGAACAAAAGTTACAAAACAACTTTGAAATATTGTTTATATATTCCTCAGGCAAGAACAGAACTTTCAGAAACTTCATTTAAAACAACGTAAATGCGTGGTAAATAGGTTGCGAACATCTGAATCTTTAATCCGAGTTTTAACTGTTTATTAAACATCGATATGAGGTAAAAGTCTAATCTTTAGTTTTATAAAACAGATTTACGGTACGAGAGAGGTCAAATATAATTTACAGGCAAAGATTTGGCACGTAAACATTATTTAAAAATACATATCTTTATATTCATCTTTATCGAGTATAAGTAATTGTAGGAACACCTAGGATTCATTACAACAAAGAGAATATATTAAGCTGGCAAAACAATTATAGAAAAACGGAAAATAAATTATTCAGTAATTTTTATACGATTTGCAGCTAGTTTTTTGTCAATTAAAAAAATTTATAGACACCTGTCCATCCATAGCTTTGATCGTTTAAAATTTTCAGTTATCATAGTCGATGTAAGAAGTATAATATACGCATAGAGATTTATTCAAATAATTATCTTTTAATTATATTTTTTCCATGATCACCTTAGAAATCGTCTAGACCTAAAGATCTAGAAAACATCCAAAAACTTCATGGTAAAATTAAATACTTTAGATAATTCTAGATCCTAGGGCAAACAAGCCTCGAAGAATCCAATTGGTGATTGCACTGAAGCTGCCTAGGTAACTATCCGAGAGTAACTGCGAATTCTTACCTGCGGAAAGATGTTCATTAACATCAATATCGACTCAAATGGCCTAGTATGACCAATCCAACGTTACGAAAGTGATTACTCTAACTATAGAAGAGTACCAGGATGAGAGATTTCAAAATATCATTAATACGGACGACAGTATCTACAACAAAGAATCAGTCTTCTAAAATATTTCCTTCTATCTTCGTGACATTCTGCATTCAACGCTACCTGTAAATGCACCCTTAATACGTCACCAACCAATATAAAGAAAGGAACATTGAAGACAAGAATACAGTGAGACTTTACGGCATTGGAAGAAATGTCTATCCCGAAGATTCTTTTAAAGTATCCGATGGATTTTGACAGTACAGGGAGCAACTGATCATTTTGACTTTTGTACTTCGATACACTGTTAGAAGAAGTTTTAATGCTAGAACAGACAGAAATTGAACATTTTATTTAATTACTACATGTAAAAAGAATGAAATTTCAAGTTTTTCAAATGCTTTATTCTCGTTTATTAATCTGGTGACTTAAATAAATTTTCCTACCATTCGACAGCTTGCAATGTCCAAATTTTTCTATATATTCTTATTCTTCCATTCTGATGGATTTAGGCAAACTCCAGAGCCACTTTAAGTTCATCTTTTTAACTCGAATGCAGATTTTGTTACAATTTTCATCAGTAAATTATTTTAGTTAAATAGATATGCATTAGAATAATTAGAAACGAAATTACTTAAAAAATAAAATAAAAAATAAAATTTAATTAAAAATTAAAAAATAAAATAATCCATATTCTATGATAGTAAACGACAACCGGATTGCCTCCGCCACCTTAAATTGAAATTTACCTTAAATGTACGACATTTTGAATCGCTTCAGTTCATCTTCAAGAACCAAACTGAAATAAAAACCCCATTCCCACCGCTAAATAGTTGGCAAGTTCTATACTAATACATTTTTGTCCTTGAAAATGAACCAGAGCATTTTGAAATGCCGGACAATTAAGGAAAATATAAATTTAAGGTGATAGGGGCATTCAGGTTGTCCTTTAGCAACATAGAATATACATAATTTTATTTTTAATTTTTAATTACATCTTATTTTTTAAAAAGAATTCCATTTCAAATTCTACGGAGGTATAAAAGGACAGTTTGACTGTTATTATATCAACATAATATATTATTGTATAAAGATTATAAGACGAATAACAACATTTATTAATTTAACAACTTACTTCTCTTCGTTGTTTTATAAAACTCTAATTTATAAGTCTTCATTATATGCTATTCTCTTTATCTAAAACATGTTTCTTGTATTTATGTCTACTTTTTTAAATATTGTAATAAATATTTTATTGGTTTTACAGTCCCATTAAATTTAATACGATTGTAAGAGTAATAAACATATTTATTAGTTTATCTAAAATGGATAAAAAACTCCAAGAAAAGTTCCAAATATTTTAAAATATGCGTGAATTTCCTTAATATTACAGAGGGAAAAAACTTATAAGTATGTAAAATGATAATATAATATCAGAATCGAAGATATTGATTAATGTATATATATTGTGATGCCGCGAACACTGATCGAAATTTAATCTCACCTTGGATGCGGATTCGCGCACACAATAAAATTTATTTTCACTTACCTGACTGTCTGACTGGGGGGGGGGGTTCCGCTGGCCTGAAAGGGGATTACAGGGAAATGACACAAAAAGAAATTCAGCCGTAAAATTTGTTCAGTTTCCATTTATTTCGTACACACCAGCTACTGCCTCGAATACAACCGTCTTAGCTACTCCCAGTCCGCGTACTCGGCGCGCTCGCTCGAGGGGGGGGGGGGCAACGAACAAACAAGAAAAGAATGATCAGATGAAAGAAAGAACCAAAAAAATAAGTCGCGTACACCCAAAACAACAAGATCACATTATCGACGCTTGTCCAAAGTAGGCGCTGATCCCGGCGCCGCGTCGCGCACACTCACCACGCCGTCGATGGTTGGAGATCGGGTACAGATGAAGGGCCCTGTTTAGTTTCAAATATATACTAGCTGGGAAGAAATAAAAACCAAAATTTAAATATTAAAAGAATTATTGTTTAGTGAATACAGAAATATAAATCCAATACAGAGAACATTGAACATTGACCTAGCGACAACGAGTAAGCAATGAATCTCCGGTGACCCACAGGCGCCTTTTATAAACTTATCGCCTTTCTTAGCCGTGTCAAATTTCATAGCGATAATCCCCACTATAGTCGTAGCCCAAAATTCTCGCGTAGCCGAACGGTCGAAGAACCCATGGTGGCAAACCTATCCTGTTCACTTCTTTAAAAAATCTCGATATTTTTCCATATCAAGAATACAATTCACCTAAACATTAATTTGTACAATTATTATTTTTGGGGAAAATATCCGATTTTTCCATCACAGCACGGATCAAATATTTAAACCTCTTTCGAAAATCTGAACATTTTACCATAGTAAAATTATAACCCACCTACACATGGATACGTAAAATGACTATCTTAGGTAAAATATTCAATTTTCCCGTCACGGCACGGATAATAGTATATCTATGTACACATCGTGGGGCCTTTCACGAGAATTTTTTCAGGACTTTATCGTTATAAACTTATGCTATAGTCAACTTTTGTTCATGATTCATTGCTTACCTTTTCATCTCGAATTTTACTTACATATGCTTGTTCGTAGTGTACTCTTTATGCCGATAAACCTACTATAACATTTTCTCGCGTTAACATCATTAAATTACACTCTATCTTCATCTTAATAAATAAAATAATTATTAAAAAATCATTTCAGACACGGTATCCCTATCGATATACATTATAGTAACTGAATAAGTAGTATATATGGACTTACAAATAATAGCGATAATATAAATTCTAACAAATACAACAATAAATATACACTACATAATCATCGGCTCCATTTCTTAAATAATATAAAATATAAAATTACATAATATCAATGCGAAAAAGGTTAGTTTTTATTATTTTCGAATGCGCAATACTTCAATCTGTAACAGGCCCTGTATTGAAGGGAGGCGCGTACGCAAGTGACCGACGTTCGCCTGGAATACAACCGCCTTAACTACTCCCAGTCCGCGTACCTGGCGCATCCCGACCGCAGTCAGCGATCCGGCGCACTCGCCCGGGGGGGGGGGGCAACGAACAAACAGGAAAAGAATGATCAGATGAAAGAAAGAACCAAAAAACTAAGTCGCATACACCCGGAAGAACAAGATCATATTATCGACGCTTGTCCGGAGTATCCCGGCGCCGCGCGGCGCACACTCACCACGCCGTTGATGGTTGCAGATCGGGTGCAGATGAAGGGCCCTGTGTGGAAGGAAGGCGCGTACGTCAAGTGACCGACGTCCGCATTCTCTTCTCCACTCTTCTTCTCGACGTCCGTTGCTCGTCCTCTCTGGCTTCTCCTCACCTTCGTCCTTCTTTCTAGTCCACTCTCCTCTCCATTTCCTCGACTTCTCAGTTTATCGTTCTCATTCGTTCTCTCTCCGACTCTTCCCTCATCTCCCGTTACTCCAAAATCTTTCTGCTACCTCTCTCTCTCCCTTTATCTACTTTCTCACCTTATCCCGCTTTCTCTGCCTCACCTCCGTCTCTATCTCCTTCTTCTCCGGCATCCTCTTCCACGTCTCGCCGCCTTCTATCTCTTTCTCTCTCTAGAAATTTTTTTCTTTCTCTCTCGGAGTCTGCTCCCTTCAATGTTTTTACCTCAGCGGCCGATAGCGGAGTCCTTGCGCTGCGCGTCTCCGAGTTCACGCCGAGTAAGGGACGGGACAAGGGGGGGCAGGTACGACAGCGGCCGACGGCAGTCGGGAAGCACTGGACGCGGCAATCGTGCGCGCAAATCTCACATGTTTGGTTTGTGGCTTAATAATTCCATTTCTTGTGATATCTTTTAAAAACTTAAACCGATTCCGTCTTTGTTACAGTCAGATTATTTTATAACTACATTATACAGGTGAGATAATTATGAGATAATTCCCTTTCTTGGATTTTTTGTAAAACAAATCTAATTCATTGAATTCAGTTAAGTGTGTAATGATTTAATCGCATAAAATATAATTAAAAATAAATAAAATTTCCTTTTCAGCTCATTGTTAAGGGGTAATATTGTACAATTATTTTCTTACAACAATTCCGTTGTCTATGGACACAACGCAAATTATTATGCAGAAAAAAACAAACAAAAAAAATCCTTTTGGATACATTTTTACGCATATGCAGTAGAGGTTTTACGTTTAATATATTTATACATACTGAAGAAAAATTTTTTAGAAAAGATTATAGCATTTTAATAACTATTTTAAATGTGTATGGAACATAAAAACCTGTATTGTAAATAACTTTAGCGCCCCTTTATCGAAACAGAATAAAGATTCTTACAGAGCAAAATACTTTACAAGTGTCGGTATTTAATTTAAATAACATGCGTGTCCAAATAGATATATTGTTTCGTAAATACATTAAATACGTATGTTATAGACTATTGTGATTTATTTTTGTCGGTTCGCATTTATTTATACTTATTCAATTATAGATAAAATCTAATTAATGTAAAATGAAACAAACAAAAACAAATTACTCAAAAAAATTACTTAAAAGGAATAATCCTCCCTAGCAGCGTACGCATAATAAAAAATAGTAATAGCAAAATGATATACAAACAATCTACGCATTGTACATAAGAAACCTGCTTAACAAGCACTAAGACAAAATTTTCCATGTGATTTAAGGATTATCCTTTTGCTAACTGAATCAAAACTTAATACCGTTTCCACTTTAATGCTTAACATACACATTTAATCCATTTACAATTTATTATTATTACGATTATTTGTAACATGAATGTCCAAACCGATTAAAACAAATTTAAACAAGATAAAAAAAGAGATTTTCCTTAATTTTTTTTCTAATAACAATATAATAAAAATAAACCAGTAATTATAAATTGCGTGTTATTTTAGCTAGCTCATTCGAGTTGCCTCAGTTTCTTACCCACTAAATTCATAATAATTATAATCAATGTCATGTTAATATTAATACTTTCTTTGAACTTGTACATTTTTGTTTGATTTTTTTCAGTCTTTTTCAGACTAAATATACTTTTCCTAGTTCATTCTTTCTGACAGTTCATATAAATGGTATGTTTATCGTATAGCTCATTAACTTAAGATTAACTTCCCAATTCGCTGTAGACGTTTCTCAAGGCGCCCATAGTCTTGCTTCCAGATACTGCTTCTCCTATTTAATTTATTACTTTTAGGTTTTCATTTCTCCTTTTCAGGTTCAAAAGTTTCTTGAGTCCTATTACACTCAGATGTGGACACTTGTTATGTGAACGTAACCTCGCTGCCCCTCCATAGACGACTGTGTGGCTCACGGAGCGGTGAGATAAAGGGACGGGAGATGGTGCCGAGCACAAGGCGCGACGGCGCGCGCGAGCGCCTTGAGGTTTTCCTCGTGTGGGATAGCGCGCGCGTCGTCTTCGTTTCCTGAACAAGTCGGTGTGGGCGCGTTGTGAAACTCGTCACAATGTATGCGCGCGCGTGTGTGTGTGTGTGTAAATAACACGTAGTACATAACAAGTAGTAAATTACTAAATTTAAAGAAATCCATGCCCAATGAACAAAAACACTACTTCATTTTTATGTACAATTAATGTATTGTTCCCCTATAGGTCAGAATTGGTTCTCTGATAGGTGGGTAATCTCCATGCTAGTGAAAGAAGTTTAAATATCAATTATTAGAAGACTTAAAGGAATAAATATATTTAAGTTTGATGTTTTTGATGTTTTACATGAGTTCGATATTGTTATACTGACGATATTTTTTAAATTATTTGCATTGTTCGTGACAGTTTTTCTTTATACTTCAGAAAATCAATAGATAAATTATCACGGATAGTTTATTTTTTATATAATTATAAATCATTTACACGAGCACATTATAGTACAAGATTTGCCATATTTTAAACTTTAAAAATCTGACCCCAGATTTGAATTTAGTAACAGCTTCTAAATCTGAAATGGGTTCCTAAAAATTAATTGAAAAACAATATTCTAAAAATAAAGTTTATTATAAAATAATCAACATTTTATAATTTTTTGCAAAAGAATTTAAAAAATAAATAATAAGTTGATTTCAATAAAAAAGTAAATCATCTGATATATATATATATATATATATATATATATATATATATATATATATTAGATTTTTTATTATTTTAAGGCAAAAAATTCTACTTTTCCACAGATCTGTTCATTATAGTTTTCGTAGCGGTAACGAAGATAAAGAGGACGGATACTCGTTTACTTACTATGATCATGAAGATAACAGCGAGATCAATCCCTATACTGAGCAGGTAGAGAAATTATTATACGAAGATGACACATTAATAAAGAAATCTAGTGATTCGTTTGAATTATCCAGAAGTGGAAGCCTTCCTATTATGGTAGATGCAAGTCGACCATCAATTCGGAGGTGATTATTTGTATATGATAAAAGTTTTTCATAAAAATATTTAAAATCGAATACATTTCTTTCAAATTTTTAATAAGTTTATATAATATATTTTATATAATATTGATTTGTTTTCATAACTGCAGGAAAGAAGGAATCGAGGAAGAAATGTTATTGCATGCTGGTATAAAATCAAGATGCTTCTGTTCAGTGCAAAGACTAGTTAATTGGTTTGGATATTTTATTGTAATTACTGGAGTTCTTATTACAATTTCGTCTACTTTTATAAATGTTAGAAATACTATAAGATATGTCAAGTTTATACCACCTTGTATTGTAAATGCTACGGTCACTATTCCTTTATAAGGTTCACATTTATTTATTTTGTCGAGATAGCAAGAGTATTATACAATCAAAGAAGAAATTAAGAATTGAATTCCATTTAAATACCAATTCCTTTATGTTAAATATTATAAATGTAATTTTTAGCCGCAAACATTATGTATTAAAGATCATATTGATATGAGTTTTTAAAAATGTAGAATTAAATATGAAACAGTGTAAAATATATTTTTTATAAAAAAAAAATATTTCTACATTTTTCACTCAAATTGTATCCATTAAATTTTATACATAACGTATCTTCACCTATTATTAATTGAAAAAAAGAACCGTAAAGAAGAAATATTCTTTGTTCAAAAGTTCATCGAAGTGAAAAGATGAATTTTACAAATATTTAAGTAAAATTGATATATTCCACAAATATGTTTTGAGGGCTTGCAGATTTTTTTGAGGTAGTATAGATCTTTGGTAGTACTTAAAGTCCTCGACGAAGCAAGGTTTACGGGTCATGCAAGTCGAGACAGAAAGAGTGGAAAAGTCAAGCGGGGGCAGGGTCTATGATCAGCAATGGTGTCTCAGTCGACCAAGCAACACAGGGGTAAATCTTCGCATAATAAAAAAATATATTGTAAAACAAAAGAACTAAATATTTTAAATTAAAAACAAATCCAATATCTTTTAATGTATTTATTAGAATCAATATTAAGAATTATAACTGTGCAATTATTCAAATTATTTAAAGTAATTTTTTTATTCAAAGTATTGACTATTGGATTCTACACATTTTCCCATCTTTTATGGATACCATCCCAAAAAAGTTTCTCTTTCGAGGCAAACCATTCGACGAGCCATTTTTTAACTTCTTCAAAAGAAACAAGTGTTACTCTGCAAGTGAGTGTCCCATCGAAGCGAAGAGGTGATAGTTGGGCGGAACGTGGTCTGGAGAGTACGGCGAGTGCAATAACACTTTCCAATTAAGTGCTTTCAATGGGTCCTTCACTGGTTTAGCTGTAGGAAACATCACGTTATCATGTTACAAGATACCTTTGCTATGTCTTTGGACACATTCCGGCTGTTTTTCGATCAAAGCATAATCAAATCGATGATTTGTTGTCGGGAGTACATCACACACAGTTCATCACACCACATTGGTTCCATTAAACACAGCACATCAGTATATTATCATAAAACTATGGTAACATTCTACATATAAGTTTCAATTAAAAAAAACTACGAATTATTAAACAATTCATATAAAATGTTACATTTTACATACGATAATAAAATATAATTAAAATATATTTAATTATTTAACAAATAAAATCTTATAACTCTATAACATTCACTTAAATGTATAATAAATTTAAATTATCATTAATATTTTCTTATTTTATATCGAACATATAAATATTATTTCAGTCTGTCAAAACATACCTTTTACTGCAGCAGTTCTAATAATAGCGTGAAACTATAGAATGTTCATAATACAGGTATTAGTCAATATGTAAAAAAAAAAATAGTTTTTTTCGATTGAATTATTTCTGCAACAATGTCTTCCATTCTAAATTTTTCAAAAAGAGATGAAGATACAACTACAAGTCGAACAAAAGAGGCCTACGATGGCCGATCGCTAGAGCAGTTACTCTATGAACATTAATATTTATTATCAGAAAATTTACTAAAAATGATGAAAATGCCGTATGCCCGTACTGGTAATGTATGCTTGATCTTTCAGCTACATTTTACGGGCAACTACTCGCAACTCGCAATAGGGCAAGGCAATGAAATTCGATCCTGTAATAAGAAATCAAGATAACGAACGCACTTTCGTCCAAAACATCGAGCACTAATAGATGTAGTATGTAGTATGCGTATACGATTGTCTGAAAATGTAGAATAATATAGCTTTTTTTCTAAAACTTATACTAAAACATATAAAGTAAACGAGTATACATACATATATATATTCATAATAGTTTTTAATCCTGTATATACATAAAATAATTAAAATAATAGTAAAAATTTAAAGCACAAGGCCCCCCTTTACTTGATTGAATTCGTACGATATTGAGCGTGGTTTGCTGCTCCATCTCTTTCAAAACGCAGGTAACTATATTTCTGTCTATTTTGCCGACAACTATAGTTATTTATCGGATTTATGGTTATATTGTGAAAGCAATTTACTTTTTCTGTTTTCTCAAAATATGTGGCGTGTAGAGAGATAAAACAAATTTTATTTAGTTCATTATTTTATTCTACAAGTGGGAAAACTCGAATTAGGTGCTCAAGAAGTACATAGAATTCACAATAAATGTTTTCTTTGTAAGATCTGAAACACACTAGACTGCGTGCAGCAGACGATTCGTAAGACAAAACTTTTTGAACTTTTTTTTTCCTAATTTAAAAAAATAGATTAATTCATATCTCTGTTTTCCCACTTGTAAAATAATCTGAAGACTTTTTTAAAATGTTTTTTCTTTCTAAATAATGCGAAATGACGACAAAAACTGAAAAAGTAAATTTGTTTCCGTTTTAGTAGTTCATCGTAGCGCTGCGAACGCCGTGAGGAGCACTCTTAAATTATTTCATTACCTACGATATGAACAAATACCTTATATATTATTGAAAAGTTAGAGAAAGAAAATAATTAACAATTTTTTTAGATATTGTTTTATAAAAAAATATTGTAAAGTTTTAAGATTATTTTACAATCTACAAATAAAAACTTTATAAGTTAACATATATTGTAATATTATATCATGAAAAATTACTTCGACATCACTTCAACCTTAAAATCTTAAACTTTATTGAGTTTGATTTTTTAGATGTTTTAAAGTAAAATATCGTTCAACATTAGTCTAAAAATTAACTATTTTCCTCATGAGGCTTCCGCCCCTCGCTTCCAATAACTATTTGATGAGATAAATATGATCAACTTCTACACATAGATAAAATATATTTATTTTTTTTTTATTCATATAAATTCATATAAACACGAGTAAATTTTTTTACAAGTAATATCAATATATTAATGATTTGAACCATGTATTGCTTATGTAGTTTTAGTTATATTGTTTTTATCTCTTTTATTCTCATGTTTGGTTTAAAATATTCAAATTTAAATAAACAATAACTATTATATTTATTTTTACAAAAAGAATTACCTTAATAATTTATTTTGAGCTGTTAATTCGTGCTACTCACTACTAGAAATATGCATAAATTTATCTTAATTTGTTACAAAATAATATAATTGTATGTAGTTGCCTATATTATATGTATATATTAAGAAATCTTCTCTAGTTGTTATAAATATATATATATATATATATATATATATATATTTCATAGATAGTTTATTTAATATTCTGCGACGGCCAAAAACATGGCCGCGCAAATTCATTTCGAACAAAGAATTTATTATACGCGTTAAAATTTAAATACTTAAGATGGTGTTACATCTAATTTGGTGGATGTATTTTACATACATACACGGACTTAGATGTATAAACGCCACAAGAAATAATATCGAATATCATTAGAAATAATATATTAAATATATTATTTCTACAATTATAAAATTAAAACTCGCGTATACACCGAATAAACACCGAAAACCGGGCAAAGGTCGCGACGACTACTGGAGTAGGTAGTCGTCGCAACTGCCGAAACTCGAACAAGTAGAGAGAGAAGGCGATATCTAGTCTCTCTCTCTCTCTCTCTACCACTAAGTTAAGTACAGAGTATGCCGTAGAGGGGATACACTGCGCGCGGCAAGAGAGAGCGCGTTCAATGTATTAGACTGGCGGCCGCTATCCCCTCTAATACGTGCCGCACGCACACTACTGCACGCTATCACTAAACAGCCTGAGCCGCAACGAATGTAACGAACGCGCGAATTCCAGTATATACAACGGGTGTCCGAAAACGAATGCACCCGCTGTATTTAATTAAATTAATTAATACAGACGATTTAATATACGCATGATATATAAATATATGTAAATAAATGTTTAAACTTGTACACATGTATATTATTACTGTGCGCAGCACACCGGCTGCAAATAATAACAAAATATAAAACAATAATTATTATAATTATTATTGATTATTATTATTATTGTAATTATTATTATTGTTAATATAATTATTATAATTCGGCGCCTCGTCCGAAATTAAACGAACGGCGACGGAATTATGCGATTATTTTATTATAAAAGGGCCTGCAAAAGGCAAAATCGGCAGTTCGCCCGGTGAACCAACTGCCCCGAAGTTGTTTCACACGAACTCCTCCCGGAGCTAGAATCTTTCCAGAGCTCAAATTAATCCTGACTTTTAAAATTCCTCTCCGAAATTATTAACTTGATCTCTGTTGCGAGGCGCTCCTCAAAAGACAGACGGTTAATAATTTTACATTTCCTAAGTAAACGTGATCCTGGTTGCGAGGCGCTCCTCAAAAGACCAGCAGTTTACTTATCCCGACTCGAAACTCTCCCCTTAGCTCTTGATCCTGGTTGCGAGGCGCTCCTCAAAAGACCAGCGGAGTTAAGTTTTTCTTATTTTTTATTCCACTTAAAATCAACCTGTCTCGGTTCATTAGTTCCCCGCGTGGAAAATAACACCGGGTATTCGTGCGGTAATTAGCGCCGAATATTAGAGACATTGCGGAAAATAGCGCAAAATTAGCTTAAATAAAAATATAGATCTAGCAGTAAATTACTGTTATTAATTTTTTTTGTGTTTATATTTATTTGTTACAGAATCCTGTAGATAGAGGAACTGGCTTATTTTTCACAAATAAATAAATATTTTTGTTATAAAAAATTTATACTGTGTTCTTGTAAAATTATTTTCCTGAAACCGCCGCCCGATCCTGAAAAACTTCCTCCTCTCTCAAACTACCCTGGGAAGATACCGCGTAGGCTATCCCCGAAAAATTTATATTTGAATAAAGTTTATTATTTCTGAAATTACAGAATAATTTCTTTAAGCGGAAATTTTTTTTAATTGTTTATAAAAAACCGTATTTTTTCGATTTGTGTGAAAAGAGCCTAGTGGCAGGCTGAGCGACTAGGTGCTAAGGCGGGTTGAGCCGAAGCACGAAGTAATACAAATCGAAATTTATTTATATTTTATCGTTTTGAAAATAGAAAACTGAAATAAGTGTTTTCTTATTAATAAAATAAAAAGAAATTGTTTTCTCCGTTCCAGAAAGAGTTAAAATTTAAAATATTACACAGTATATTTTTTTTAATATAAATTTCAAATCTTGCTAAAATGGCAAAACCGCGCGTGAGCTGGATCTATAAACTGACGAAAGAGCAAATCGAACGAGAACTCGCTAAAAACAATTTACCTATAGAAGGTACAAAAGCGTATTTGCGACAAAATTTAATTTCATATGTACGGGCTCACCCGGAGCTCTTTTTCGACAAACCGGAAGATGAAAAAGACTTCAACGAAGATGTAAATCGAACTCAAGATCTTGAAGAAATTGAGGAAGAATTTCGTCAATTACGTATGCAACTCTTAAACCAACAAGCAGCTGCATCAACGTCCAGTCCAGTCGTGGCACACCCAGCTGCGAAAACACCTTTTAGTACTCCGCCTGCTACTGTATACGTGCAGCAACCGTCGGCTGCACAAGAAAACGCCAAAGTGATGGACCAAATGAGAAAGTGGAATTGTCACTTTGATGGCAAAAACCTACACTCACAAAGAGCATATAATTTATCCGAACAGCAAATTTTGAATGGATTCCCGGAACTATTGCGAGGTGATGCACAATTATGGCATAGAAATTATGCCTCAAATTTTAAAACGTTTTCGGAATTAGAAGAAGGGTTAAGAAAATTCTATTTAACACCTAGCGAACGTCGAAATCTTGATCGACAAATCCATAACCGTGTACAAGAATCTAATGAAGACATCCGTGCATTCGATAATTCATTAATTACACTAATGAGACGTCGAGGAGGTTTTACGGAAGAACAAAAAACCGAAACGATGTATTACAATATGCTCGCCGAATATAGATTACATATTCGTCGTGATGACGTCACAACAACGTCAGATATCGTCCAACAAGTAGAAGAGTATCTGGAAACCAAAAAACAGTGTGAGAGACAGAAAATTACGAAAAATCACACTTCAACTCCAGAATATAATACAAGAAAACCGGAGATCCGAGTACATAACTTTAACAATAAAATTGCTTCAGTATACGACCGAACTAAGTGTTGCTGGAAGTGCAAACAAACGGGCCACGATCGTTTTAAGTGCATAAACCAGCAAAAAATCTTTTGTTCATATTGTGGTAGTGATAATGTGTACACCCGTGATTGCAAGTGCCACCCGTCGGGAAACGCCAAGAGGGCCGAGCCCACACCGAATCTAGCTCGGCCCAACAACAACAACTAGAAATAGAAACCGACAACAGACATTTTATAAGAGTAATGATTGGCGATTACGAAGTGTCAGCCCTTTTGGATACGGGATCAGTAAGTTCCTGTGTGAGTAAACAACTGAGTGAAATTTGTATGAAATTCGGATGGCATACTGAGCCAAGTAATCGAATTGCAGTCTTGGCAAATGGCTCAGAAATAAGCCTTGGAAGAAATATTTATGGACCAATATATGTGCAAGGAAAAAGATTCCAACAAAAATTTCTAGTAATGAATGGATTGAGCCATCCTATGCTCTTAGGTATGGATACTCTAAAAAAACTTGAAATCCATATAATATTAAACAACTGTGAGATAAACAAATCAGTAAACGATCAAATAGATCAAGTATGTATAATTGATACACCGTACGGACTACAGGATTTAAATCCAACGGAATGTCAGCGATTAGAAAAGTTTTTAAAAACAGAGATGGATAAATTTAACTTTATCAAAGGTCCTACTCCGCTCCTGCAACACGAAATCGTCGTGGAAGAAAAAACACCAATTAAACAGAAATATCGGCCAAGAAATCCGGCCATGCAAGAAATTATCAATCAGGAGGTTGATAAAATGCTAAACGAAAACGTAATTCAACCGTCAAGCAGTCCATGGAGTTCACCAGTCGTTATTGTAAAAAAGAAGGACAGAAAAGGACGATTCTGTGTGGATTTCAGAAAAGTAAATAAGGTTACAAAGAAAGACGCTTATCCTCTTCCGCAAATTAATGCTACATTAGACAAGCTAAGAGGAGCCCGATATCTATCCACATTAGATTAAAAAAATGGATATTGGCAAGTAGCTCTAACACCAGAAAGCCGTCCTGTCACCGCCTTTACCGTCGCCGGAAAAGGCCTGTATGAATTCAACGTAATGCCGTTTGGCCTACATTCAGCACCGGCTACCTTCCAAGGACTCTTAGACAGAGTGATCACTCCGGAAATGGCTCCGTATGCATTTGTATATCTAGACGACATCGTAGTAGTCTCGTCTACGTTTGAGGAGCATCTACAAAAATTAAAAGAAGTTTTCAACCGGTTAAGAATAGCGAAATTAAAACCCAATCCAGATAAATGCCATGTCGCCCGCTCAAGTCTAAAATATTTAGGACATATTGTAGACAAAAACGGTCTACAAGCCGATCCGGAAAAGGTGGCTGCTGTACTAAATTTAGCACCACCTAAAAACATGAAAGAAATTCAGCGATTTATGGGTCTAATATCATGGTACAGATGATTTCTTAAAGATATCTCGAATGTTGCCGCACCACTACATCGACTTACTAGAAAAAAAGCTAAGTGGACCTGGGGAGAAACCGAGCAAGATGCGTTTGACAAAATCAAGCAGCTTCTCACAAACGCACCCATCCTTTCCTGTCCAGACTGGAGCCGCCCGTTTATCCTGCAAACGGATGCCAGTAAAGAAGGATTGGGAGCTGCGCTTACTCAAGCGTATGAGAACAATGAATGAGTCATCGCCTTTGCAAGTCGAACACTCTCCCCAGCCGAAAAAAACTATTCCGCCACTGAGCTAGAATGTCTAGCAATTAAATGGGGTGTGTGGAAATTTCGAGATTATCTCGAAGGATATCATTTTATTATACTCACCGACCATCAATCGCTAAAATGGCTTAACAACATAGAGAATCCTCCCGGTCGATTAGCCCGCTGGGCACTTGAATTAAGCCAGTACGATTTCGAAATTAAATATCGTCCTGGTAAAGATAATTTATTAGCCGATACTCTATCTCGACAGCCACTAGCCGTCGAAGCAACTACAATTAAAATCGCAGATTGGTACGAAAAAATATACAAAAATGTGGAGAGTGATCCTGAAAACTACCCCGATTTTTGTATCATTAATAGAAGATTATATAAGCATATTTTACACACATTAGACTTTAATGATACGAGTGAAAATTTGCAATGGAAGATCTGTGTACCGAAATTCGAACAACATAGAGTACTAAACGAAGTACATAACGATCCTACTGCTGGTCATCTAGGAATCTCGAAAACTCTTGTTAAGATATCCAAAAGCTATTACTGGCCTGGAATGCTCCGGATGACAACAAACTATGTAAGAAATTGCGAGAATTGTCACCAATTTAAATCTCAACAACAATCACCGGCTGGAAAATTGCATGCGACGTTAGTCGAACAGCCTTGGGATATCGTGGCCGTTGATCTTATAGGACCACTCCCAAGATCAACAAAATTGAACACCTGGCTGTTAGTCATGCAGCATAAATTAACAAAGTGGGTAGAATTAAAACCCTTACGAAAAGCGACTGCAGAAGCTATAACGCTGGCAGTTAAACAGCAAGTCATTCTACGTTTCGGATGCCCGAAAATTATAATTTCCGATAATGGACGACAATTCGTGTCAAAAGAATTTACGGAAATGCTGTCAAAATCCGGAATAACTCACAGAAAAACACCACCGTATACGCCGCAGTGTAATCCAGTAGAGCGAGCAAATAAAGTAATAAAAACCATGATTTCTCAATACATAGAAAAATCATCGAACATAGGATTGCTATTTGCACGAGCTACAGTTCGCGTATAATACCGCTACATCCGAAACAACGGGATTTACACACGCTTACATAAATTTTGGGAGAGAATTAAGAGCACCCGGGTCTCTTGTCCAAAAATTTGGTCAAAATTGTAATATTACAGCCGAGAGTCGGATCAAAAAAATACAAGAGACAATAGAACTTGTACAAAGTCAACTAGCTCGGAGCTTCCAAAAACAAAAACATTACTACGATCAAAACCGTCCAAAATGGAACCCGGAAATCGGCGATTATGTATATAAACGTTCACACGAATTATCAAATAAAATAGACGCGTTTAACGCAAAATTAGCTCCAAAATATCTGAGTCCGTATACTATTTTCACGAAGGTATCGCCAGTTATATACGATCTGAAAGATAATAAAGGTCAAATTATTAAACATATTCATATTAAGGATCTACGTAAAAGATATAACAATCTAGAGAAGATACCACCATGAATCCACTATATAAGGGCCGATCAGAGGCCCAAGTGTTCAGTCAGAATGCAGCACCCTGTCGAACAAGAGCTCTGCCGTCAATTCCTGGAACTCAGTGTTCCCATCAAGTGCTATGGACTGCCATTCCATGCACTAATTAATACTGGGACACTGATGACCACGGCTTCAGCAGAAATCGGAAGAATACTTGAGCGACGTGGTGCTCGGCGTGTATACGGGGAAGCAGTTCTCCACCTTAACCGGGACCCGTTATACACCGTTGATCCCGTCAATGTTGTATCCACATACACGCTGGAGGTGGAGTACACCTGCAAGGATAAAACTAGGATCAGTAATTTCGCCATAGTCCCAGACCAGCCCGTGGACAACATTTTTGGTATGGCAAAAATTAATAAAATCGGATTTCGCATTCTATGGAACTTAAGAAGTCCAGCAGCCCAGGAACGTCGCCGAGAAAACAGGCGACTACATTGAAGAGCAACCAGAAGAGTCGCCGCCAGACTAGAAGATGAGGGAATATACACCGCCACCGACTCTGAAGATCCTAGCATCGACAGCGATTAAAACTGTAAGGAAAATATATATAAATATTCTATTAAATTTAATTATATTTTATCGTATACTTATGTTACATACTTATATTATGCGGTCTTTCATATAAATGATTATTTAAAAAAAAAAAAAAAAAAAAATTGTTAAAATGTTAATTTTTTTTTATTTTATTTCAATAATTTAAAAAAAAATAATTTTAAAAATTTTATACCGAAAGAAAATCATTTATATTTAAATGATTAAATGAAAAAAGAAAATTTAATCATTTATATTTATATATGACATTGTAAAACCGACCAAGTATTTATATATTAAGAGCGAACAAGGGTTGATGCCCTCTTAAGGAAAATAAAATTTAACCCGAGAAAGGTTAAATAAAAATTTGAAATCAAATAATAATTCTAAATTTAAACTTAAATTTAAAATTATTATTTAGTTCTCGTTAATAGTTACTAGCGAACACATACAGTTGAAAATATGTACAAAAAATTACTTACCCGGGCGCAGCGCGACCTGCTCGTCGCCGAGCAGGAATTAAATAACACATTACGGATACCGGTACGTCCGCGTTTGGTCGTACCTCCAACACGACCGCCTCGTCTGCAGGTGGAAGGCCGACGATCGTCCATATTAACACAGGTCGTGCCGAAACCTGCAGCCGTCCCAACGCCACCACCGGTCAGCGAGGCGGACGTGCCTCCAGCCGACGGCGAGCAGCCCGCGCTGCCGATTGATGCCCGAACACCCGGGCCACCACGACCTGCGCCGCCACTGCTTCCAGAAGAACACACCGCTCCGATGGGGATGCCGTCGATACCGGCACCCGAGTATAAACCACACGGTTCGGCCCCGACGGACGACGCGCGCCCCTGGCGTGCATTTGTCTACGACGAGGATGCTACTCTGCTCTTCTGTCTGGGAGCCGTGCGGCATCGCCAGCGAATCGGGGACCGGTGGTTCCACATGTGGATGGATGCAAAAACGGGGCATGTGCGATGCGTCACATGCTCCGAACAGAAAATTTGTATGTACATGTTCACACTTTTATATTTAAAACACACGCAATATTTTTTTTTTGTAATACACATTTCATTTTTTTTTATACACACAATATTTTTTTTTTTTGCACTATACACACGCGCCGCGCTCCCGAAAAAGGAGGGAGATGCGACGGCCAAAAACATGGCCGCGCAAATTCATTTCGAACAAAGAATTTATTATACGCGTTAAATACTTAAGATGGTGTTACATCTAATTTGGTAGATGTATTTTACATACATACACGGACTTAGATGTATAAACGCCACAAGAAATAATATCGAATATCATTAGAAATAATATATTAAATATATTATTTCTACAATTATAAAATTAAAACTCGCGTATACACCGAATAAACACCGAAAACCGGGCAAAGGTCGCGACGACTACTGGAGAAGGTAGTCGTCGCAACTGCCGAAACTCGAACAAGTAGAAAGAGAAGGCGATATCTAGTCTCTCTCTCTCTCTCTACCACTAAGTTAAGTACAGAGTATGCCGTAGAGGGGATACACTGCGCGCGGCAAGAGAGAGCGCGTTCAATGTATTAGACTGGCGGCCGCTATCCCCTCTAATACGTGCCGCACGCACACTACTGCACGCTATCACTAAACAGCCTGAGCCGCAACGAATGTAACGAACGCGCGAATTCCAGTATATACAACGGGTGTCCGAAAACAAATGCACCCGCTGTATTTAATTAAATTAATTAATACAGACGATTTAATATACGCATGATATATAAATGTATGTAAATAAATGTTTAAACTTGTACACATGTATATTATTACTGTGCGCAGCACACCGGCTGCAAATAATAACAAAATATAAAACAATAATTATTATAATTATTATTGATTATTATTATTGTAATTATTATTATTGTTAATATAATTATTATAATTCGGCGCCTCGTCCGAAATTAAACGAACGGCGACGGAATTATGCGATTATTTTATTATAAAAGGGCCTGCAAAAGGCAAAATCGGCAGTTCGCCCGGTGAACCAACTGCCCCGAAGTTGTTTCACACGAACTCCTCCCGGAGCTAGAATCTTTCCAGAGCTCAAATTAATCCTGACTTTTAAAATTCCTCTCCGAAATTATTAACTTGATCTCTGTTGCGAGGCGCTCCTCAAAAGACAGACGGTTAATAATTTTACATTTCCTAAGTAAACGTGATCCTGGTTGCGAGGCGCTCCTCAAAAGACCAGCAGTTTACTTATCCCGACTCGAAACTCTCCCCTTAGCTCTTGATCCTGGTTGCGAGGCGCTCCTCAAAAGACCAGCGGAGTTAAGTTTTTCTTATTTTTTATTCCACTTAAAATCAACCTGTCTCGGTTCATTAGTTCCCCGCGTGGAAAATAACACCGGGTATTCGTGCGGTAATTAGCGCCGAATATTAGAGACATTGCGGAAAATAGCGCAAAATTAGCTTAAATAAAAATATAGATCTAGCAGTAAATTACTGTTATTAATTTTTTTTGTGTTTATATTTATTTGTTACAGAATCCTGTAGATAGAGGAACTGGCTTATTTTTCACAAATAAATAAATATTTTTGTTATAAAAAATTTATACTGTGTTCTTGTAAAATTATTTTCCTGAAACCGCCGCCCGATCCTGAAAAACTTCCTCCTCTCTCAAACTACCCTGGGAAGATACCGCGTAGGCTATCCCGAGGGGGATAGGAACGTTACAATTCAATCATTTTAAGTATGTAATATACAGCATATACATATTAACTTATAATTTTATATAATAGTTACAGAATTTTTTTTATGTAATAAATAAAAAATATAATTTCAAAAAAATATTTTTTATTATTATTATATTAAAATGCTTCTATAACATATCGAAAAAAATAAAAAATTTTGCAAGATAATTTAACGTCAACACATAATCAATATAACAATTATAACAAACATTTTAACATTTATTAATATATTAAAATATTATATCATAAATTTTTACTTTCTACATAGCAAAATATTTAGAAATAATTAAGTTTTATTGTAATTTTAAGGTAATTACTATTTTAGTAAAACCAGTAAAAAATTTTGCTTTCTTTTCTCATTCAATAATTTTGAGTACATTTTTTCATACCATAATTTGTTGCTCAATTTTAAGAATCAAACGGTAAATAAACTGAAGACATCAATAAAATTAATAAAACGTTTTCAAAAAAATATATAACAATTATTTAAACTATTTT
Organism: Sycobia sp. Sy_11; assembly: GCA_018907035.1. Classification (NCBI taxonomy): domain Eukaryota; kingdom Metazoa; phylum Arthropoda; class Insecta; order Hymenoptera; family Epichrysomallidae; genus Sycobia; species Sycobia sp. Sy_11. The sequence continues at coordinate 2,682,962 of JACCIC010000071.1, read as the reverse complement.
ATGTTAAACGCCAACATAAATTGCTTTTAATAATATCGTGCTGTTATTCTTGCAAAGGAGTTTCACAAAAAATTCTCCATCCATAGAAAAAAATTCGAATCTATTGGCTCTTAAGGAAATCTTAACGATGTGTCGAGGTTCTCCTAAACCTTCTAGCTTCCACATACCATCGTCACGGACAAGAATCAGTTCGTTTGTAGCGGGGATGAGTTCTAAACCAAAGATTCGTGAATCCGACATGTGATATTTGTGTAGGTCACCCCAAGGTTCGTAACGCACAATCAGAATTTGGGATTTGAGACGAGTTGCAATCCATAAAACATCACCGTAACTTGATAACGCGGCTTGACTTATACCTGGAACTCGTAAACCTAAAAGAGTTTGTATAATAGTAATTTTGAAATCATCTCATTACAATTAAAATAATTGTTCTATTTGTAAGATCATTTTGAGCTTACTCGCTACTATTTCAAAAGTATTCGTTGATTTTTCGTATACATTAATTGTTATTCTGGCCCTGGGACCTGAAGTAATTTGAATAACAACTGGAAAGTTTCCCAATAAAAAAATTCTGTTGATCAACATATCTGTCGTATTTGGAAAAGTTTTTAGATAATATTTATCTTGACTGTTGCAAATGACTTCTCCTATATTTGATATACTACAGTTTCCTAATTCAGTAGTGACAAGGTTTTCATTTTCATGTACTCGAATATTTGAATCAAGAGAAATATCTTCTTCAGTATATGCAAATGTATCCCAATACTTTGCTGCATCTACATTAAATAATTAATTAATTCGGTTTTTTAATAAAAAATGTAAAATATACTATATAGATCTTACTCTGAAATACAGCTTCAATACCAATTGCAAATTGTTTCATGTATGAAAATGCATTCATTAGAGGAGAAAAATTTTGACTTATTTTGTCTACTTTTGATGTATTAAATTTTTGAAAATCTTCACCAATCGTTAGATTGCCCAGTACATGTAAATTTCCCTTGAAAATCATTTTAGATCTTAGGTTTTGAAATTCTTTTTTACTTTTCAACTGATAATTAATAACATCTGTTACGTTAATGCCATTGATCAGTCCATTTACTAATAAGGATGGAGCATATAATGAACCTTTAATGATTTTTGGTGTAGAGATAATTTGATCACCATTTTTTAATATGCAGTGTTCTATCTTTTTACTCATTACTGTACCGCTTACACTGTTACAGATCACGGTAAGTTATTTTAATTAAGGTACATTAATTACTTTTAAATTTAATTTAATATAAACACATATTATTTATTATGTATATGAAAGCTTATTCATATTAAATTTCACATCTCTAAATTTCTATATTATAAAATGTAAAATGTAAAATACTTAATTGACTTACTTTAATGCTCGAGCATTTAATACATTAAATATTTTTCTTCCTTTGATGGTTACAAATTTTTCTGTATCATATCGTAACAAAACATCTTTGGCCCATTCGGCAAATTTTAAACCGACTAAATTTTTAACTGCTAAATCTTTAACAATCTTTTTTCCAGTTATGTTATTTAAGTCAACGTCGTATCTTACAACGTCAGAAGAAAGATTTAAATTATTTATGTTGCCATGTAAGGCTAAATTATCTAAAATAATTTAAAAATAATTCAATATTGAAATAATTTATTCAGATGTTTTCACAAAAATATTTTGTGATAGTAACAATATAACATGTTTGAAATTATGGTGTAAATATAATGAATAATTCAAGAATTAACTTACCCCTCACCGTGAGTTCTTCAAAGTACCATTTATTTTTTATAATTTGATTAATATCTTTTCTCAAACTTTCATACAACAGATCGTTCAAGAGCTGATCTGAAGAATTCATACATGATTGACCTCGGGTCATAATGCTAGGAATTTTTGCTATTCTTAAGTTAGCTGGAAATTTAATTTCCTGTAATTTTGTTTTACTTAATAAACGATTTTCCAATGATTTCCAAGGTCCAAAATTCGGTGTACTTAAATTCTGAGTTTAAAAAAATTTATATTAAAAATTTTTAATTATAAAAAAAATATACTCAAAAATATAGGAATTAAATATTTTTATTTTACATGTGGATCAAAAGGATGAGTCAATGTAATATTTTTGATAAAAAATTTTGCCATTAAATTTGAAGGACGATTGAGCATCCAGATTTCTGATACGAGATTATGTATATTTTTTCCATTTATATTGGCAACATCTGGCTCTTCACTAAATTTTATTGATCCTATTTAAATAATTTAACATTCAAGATCATTTTTGCAAGTTACTTACTTTTCAATATATCAATAAAAAAATATTATACAACGAGAATGAAAAATCTATTACACATCTGCATTTCAAATACATCCTTGTTCTTTTAACATAGATTAAATAAAAATGTTTACTACCTTCAATTATATAATTGATAAGTTCATCCGTGGAAGGATAAGACAGTAAAGTCGGAACTAGAAGATCTTCTTCTATTTCTAAATTTCCAAAAATTATTTTATTCCCTAAATGTAAATTTTTTCCATTATTGCTTAAATTGATATTTGTATTCTTTGTTTCTATTTCTTCGACTTCAAGATTTCCAACTAATTAAAATAATTTACATTAAATATTAATTGATAAACAATGTGTAATTATATAATTTATTTTTACCTAAAATTACTGTCTTCCAAAACACAGAATCATTTGTTCGAGCAACGTTTTCAATGAAATAATTTAAATCAATATTATTAAAAAAGTTTGATTGCAGATTTCCCTTCACAATCATATTGCGAATTTTAGACGGAGAATGAATTTTTACACCTTGCAAAGTTCTCAATGAACTAAGTTTTAAACAATTTATCTGAACAGGCCCATTTAGAACGCTTGGACTGTACCATTGGAATTTTGTCGCTTGAAAAGCTATAAATTGTATTATATATTCATCAAATTCAACTTAATAAAATTGAGTATGTTTTTTATGTCATGAGCAACAAGAAGATGTCAGTAGTACTTGCCATGGAAAGGACTGTTTATAAAATTAGATATATTGAGATTTTCTGCAAACATAACACCATTGAAAAATTTTCGGGATAAATTCACATCATACAAAGATGTAATGGAATCTTCCATTAAATCACTAAGTTGCTGAACACCATAAATATTCTGAGCAAGAACACGTTTAGCAGCTGCCTTACCAATACGAATAGATGAAGTTTTTATATCAAAAGCAGCAGCATTTGTGTTGCAAAGATAAGTCTGTAATCTAAAAATCATATAAGTTTTAACTTTCTATGTATGCGTTGTAATTATTTTATTTCATTATAAATGTTACTTGGGAATTGGTAATTGCGAGTATATAGCATCTGATAAAGTTACGGTTTTCAAAGCGATTTTTTTCCCAGTTACTTTTGTCATTTCAGAATTGGTTTTAGTTAACCATCGTGGCAAATTATCAACAGTAATGTTACTCCATATCTATAAAATACATATGGCTTCAATATTTCACATTATAAAATAAGGGTACCTCAAGAACTTTTTTAATGATATCTACAATCGTATAGAGAACTTAAATAAATTACAATTATGTTCTATGTGACAAAGTGCAAAATTAAAATAGTTAAAATTTGTTAAAAATATTTTGTATCTGATCATTTTTGTTCAATAGTGTAACCTAATATATAATCTTAAATCATTAATGTTCCATACGTTATTAATGAATAGGAAAATCTGTGCAGAAATCTGTGACATTTTATTAGTAAACACAAAACATGTAAATCCAGTTCTATAAGATTAAAAATAGGTTTTAATATCGTCAAATCGGCAGCTATACTCACAGTATTATTTTTAGAAAATTCCAAGCGTACTGGCATATTTCCTCGCAGTGGAATTACCATTTCGGCAATGTCTTTTATCGATTTGCCATGCTTTCTTGTGATATCACTAGTCGATAAGAGCTCTGTCACCTCGACGTTACTGAGATTATAACTGCCCCGTAGTTCTTGATTATTCAGGAAGTATGTAACGGGCTTGAATCTTTGTGAACTCTTGCCAGTAATACCGCAGCGTAGATGTACAGACCCATTGAATTTAGCCTTGGAAGCGGTTAGCGTGCCAGTCATCGTGACGGGCTCGCCGTCTATGGGCAGCAGACCATTCTCCAACAAGTTCAGTTCTTTTGTATGCACGGTTTTTGTCCTGATTTTTTGACGAGTTTTGTTAGATGCCACGTCGATGTTGCTCGAAATTAGGGAGTCGACGTGAAGTTTGTCAAAAACGTGGTCTCCTGATTAAAAGAATACAACGAATTCTACAAAAGATATATAATCTTCAAAAATATTAAAATCGTCTTTAACTTATTAAGAGTAGACTCAATATACAAATTAAAAACTTCTATTCTGCTAAAATCACATATCTTTTACTAAACTTTTGAAACTTCTCAATGAAAAATTTAACATCGATATTGCGGATGTCGGATTGCGTAAATCCTTTTAAGATTTTCCCCAATAAATATGTACATCTTCCACACAAATATTTCTTGTTTCTTTTTTTAATGACAATATTACACTTTCTTTTATACTAATCAGCTACGGTCAGCAAAAAGAACACAGAGGAGACAGATTTCTTACGACAATTTAACCGAACACATTGCCATCTCGCTCACCACCCACTCATTTACTGAATCTCGTATTGTAATTTCATTACAATAGTTAGTTTTCTATTATTTTTGTATTATTAAAGATATATGATTTGTGTAAATTTATTCGCGAATCGTTGATAATGAATTCACTGCGAATCTAGCTATGAAGTCTTAAGAACGTTCAATTGTAAAAAGTATAATAACGATTTAAAATAATGATATTTTTATTTTGAAAAAAATACATTTAATACTGAGTGCGTGATAAGTATATAAATAAAGCATCTTTTATACAAAGTTGGGAATTATTAAATAAATATAACAATGTGAATTTTACCAGTAATGATTTGATCCCCCGAAGTCTTTAATACATTGCTTTCCATGTCATTAATGGGAATCCCATTGATCAACCCTTTCACGCGAATATCTTCCAATTTCATTCCTGCAACTGGACATGGAAAATTATCCAATTTATTGACTTTTACATGGTCGAATTTAAGGTTTTGCAGGTCATCATTAACTTTTTTCAGTTTTGAAAAAATATCGTATTTCATTGTCGCAGATAGATTCATTACTTGACAATGTCGATTACATTTTGTGCGCACAGTTTGAGCACGAAAACTTGCATAATGTAAATTTTCCAAAGACTTTGTATGATTTAAAGACACTTTGACTGCTTTCAAACGATTTATTAATAAATCATATCGTTTGTTTAAAGTACGTAATTTTTCAATGTTCATTTCGTTTACCTATAATTCATCAATTATATTTTATCAAATTATAAATAAAAATGTAAGTTATAATATCTATTATACAAACTCATTTTAACTCTGCTAATATTCTAATACTTTTAATGGCATTAAGAAATATATTTCATATTTTATTGTTGGACAGGAAAAATCTAAAAAAAAATAGAAAAAATATACTTACACTTTTTACTTTAATGTTTTTTATTCGACTTTTAGAAAGTCGAACTACAGTCTTTAATTTCGGTTTCGGTTTTTGTATCGGTTTTACTTTTTGTTTAGCGGCTGCACACCATTCTAGTATTTCTGTATTAGGAATAACTTCTTCTTCAACCCTTATTAGTTTCAACCTAATTTTATATAAATTTCTATTTATAAAATTATAAAAGTTTATAAATTTATAAAAACGTTTATAAATGCTTAAGAAAGTCATCTTACTGAATTAAAAACTTAATCTCGTATTGAAATAGATTTTAAAATGTTGGGATGTATATATTAACAAACCTATTTAAACTCCAGATATCATTCATTTTTCTGACAAGTAATAATTTTTCGTCTTTGAAAAAAAGAGATTTAAAAGATCTTGCATGGGATAACTGAACATATAAATTCATGAACCGCCAACCATCGTACTGGTACACATTTATTTCGTTATTTTTGAGCAGTAACAATAGAATTATATAGTTTTCTGTTACAAACTGTATTTGATCGGCTGGAGAAATTTCCTGAAAAGGCGCGAATACCTCATCCTCTGCACGTTTATACAAAATAGTTTTATCATTGCTTGACAAGGCCAAGAAGTATTCTTTTGATAACTCGTTTTTTATTTGAATAGCAACAGCATTATGAAAGGACCTTCTAATTGTCTGGATAGGAATGAACTGATATCCACGAGGCAGGTACTCGAAAATTGTAGTTTTTTGTTGGCCTAAGGTGACGAATATCGTGGTTTGCTCAAACTGAATTGGAATCGAGAAATTAGCATCGTAAGGTAAAATTTTAATCAGTGTAAATCCTGATTCTTGATACGAATATACATAGATAGTAGTCGTCGTTGATATCGCTATATTTTTATTATTTATTATAAAAGTTTTTGTTATAATTATAAAAAATATTTTGAATATTCCATAAATAATTTAAAATTTAAAATCATCATACGATATAAAGTAAATAATCATTTTAGTATGAATGAATATTTTATATAATTACCTAAAAATAATTGTTTTGTTTGATACCAAATAGAAACATCTTTAATATTAGGAACATCAATATTTTGAATGCTTTTAATAATAAATTTTTGATCTCTTGGAACAAAACAAACAACTACAATCTTCATCAATTTCTGTATGATTAATAATGTATTTTCATCATATTTTGCATTATATATTCTTGATGCATTTTCTACAGGATAGAAAGCTGCTATTGAAAATATATCTTTCTGGAATATTATAGAATTTCACTTCTAATTATTTATTGACATATAAAACTTTATATCTATTATAAGATGCTAAGTTAAGAATCATTATAATAATTATTTATAACATATTCTATATAATCATATTTATAACTAAACATTTATACTTAAAAAACTTACGAGAAGATGGTAAACTATTAGATTAGAAGAAGTCAGTGTAGCCATAAACCACTGTTCGAATTGATGGTGTTTTTTAAAAAAAGTTATGTCTCTTATGTCTGACATATTTATATTTAAAATTTCTTCTAAGCCATTAAAAACCTGAACATCTGCGTAAATATGAACAAAATAATTTATTTAAATATAAAATATAATAAAGTATTTTTAAATGTCATTTTCATTACAGAAACTATTGCTTATAATGTTACAAATTTTTTTAATACAAACTTCTGATATTTTTAGAGTATTTAAAGAAAGCCAATTTAAGACTTATAAAATAAACATAATAATAGTTGTAAAACTTCTCATTTTTTGGACCAGAGCTTTAGGTTGCCCTTCTAAATGTAGACACAAAAGCATGCTTTCATATAAACTTATTGGTAAACCTAATTTTAGATATTGCATATACTTTTATAATACACTTTCATGAACAACATCATGTCCAAGTACGGAACATACAACTAGGCAAAAAGAATTTAATTCGCAGACAAATGGAAAAGTCGTCCAAGTATTATAAAGTAACGATAATTAAAAAAATGGAACCTATAACTAGACATCTAAAACAGATTCTTCTATGCATTTAAATTATTAGATTTTTCCTTTTACTATTTTTCGTGCTCTGTTGTTTATAGAAACGATTTATTGTTTTATAGATTAATAAATTTTAATATGATAATACTTTAATAAGAACATTCTTACATAAAAATTTTACTCGCTCAATAATTTGCAAAAGTTTTGATTCTGCTAAAAGCATATTATTTGGTGTACTATTGCAGTATCCAAGAACCATACGTATTTCTAATTGCTGTCTTTTTTCTAGTTTCAGCTGTACGTTTTTTCGTGTAGGGAAGTAAACATAAGAGCCATAGTCAAATCGAGATGTTACGACGCTTTTGTAAAGACATATTAGCGTTTCGGGAGTAGCTCCCCACCAGATGTCCCGTAGAAATGTTATTATGTTCAAGGCACTCCAGCACTTTTTTTTTCAAAAAAGTAATATGATGAGTTAATATTAATCGGTAATCCAATGCTGTACCGAAAAAGCGAGCCTTTCCACTATATTTTATTATACAATTATGTATATTTAAGTTTCTCCTGGTAAGATTTTTTTTCTATTGAAACGGACTAACAAGGAAAGGCTGACATCACTGGAAAATCAATTTCCTCCAGAAGATGAAAAATTTATTAATATTATTAAATTATTTACCGTTTTTTATTCAAATAGACCTTGCATCCCATTAGTTTTAAGTAAATACTGTATCAAAATAATAAGTTGTTATTTTATTATTACATAAACAGTTATTCAATATGAACATTTTGTACGCTTTTACTACTTCAAATATCTTTTTTTCAGATAAAGAGTATAACATTCATGTTGTTTCTAACAGATCTGTTCCTATTTGAAATTAGAATTATTTTAAATGATGTGAATTTTTAAAGATTTTTTTAGGAAATTTAAATAATTGGCAAATAAGATTTTTAAATATTTCTAAATATTTACATCAATATTTCAATGAACCTTTTGTACGAGGTGTGTTCAAATTATACGGTGACTTTCCAAATATCAAAGGCTACGTCCGTTCGATTATCGATTTGTGTTATGTTGTGTTGGTACACCTACACCCAGCATATATTCACGGTTGTATCTCTATAGCATTATTGTTTGTTTTTGACAGGCATACAAAGTTATAAGTGCTTCGTATGCTCGGCGATTTTCTTTTACCAAAAAAATAAAGCAAAGGTTTGTATTAAATTCAAATAAATAAAATAATAAAAAATGGAATTCTATGCTGTAAAATTCTTAAAATGTTGACAGTTGCATACGGTGAATCTACTTTAAGTAAAAAGAATGTGTATAAGTGTTAAAAGCTGTTCCAAGAAGGTCGAGATGATGTCGAAGATGAACCTCGCCCTGGACGTCCTAGCACGTCAACAACCGATAAAAACGTTCAAGCAGTCATATCACTATCAGAGAAATTATTGAAGATGCTGACATATCGGTTGGCTCGTCGCATGACCAAAGCTCAGGAGATGTTGATTGAAGTCAATAATGATACTGATTTTCTCAAAATCTGGTGATGAATTGTGTATATATGGTAATGACATCGAAACTAAAGCTCACACGTCCCAATTGAAGAGCCTAGAAGAACCAAGATCGAAGAAACTACGCCAAATCTGATCAAATGTCAAAGTTTTGATCACTGTTTTCTTTGATTACCGTAGGTTAGTGTATCAGGAATTATTACCATAAGGTCGTACTGTCAATAAGGAGTACTATCTTGAAGTTATGCGCTGTTTGCGAGAGGCGATACGCAAAAAGACGTCTGGAACTTTGGAAAAACAATTCGTGCCTTTTGCTTCACGATAATGCACCTGCTCATTCATCGTTGCTTGTGAGACATTTTTTAAATAAAACCAACACCACAGTCATGCCTCGACCTCTTTATTCACCAGATTTGGCACCCAGAGATTTTTTATTTTCCCAAAACTGAAAAGACCCATGAAAGTGCATCAGTTTTCAACGATTGAGAAGATAAAAACTGCATCGCTGAAAGAACTCAAGGCTATACCAAAAAATGATGATCAAAAGTGCATCGATTATTGGAAAGAGCGTTCACACAAGTATTATATCTGAGAGGGTTACTTTGAAGTGAATAACATAAGTATTGATTAATAAATAAATATTTTTGGAGAAAAACAAAAAGTCACCTTATTATTTGAATACACCTCGTATATTTATAAGGTTTGCATACAAAAAATGAATAAATAGAAATACTCAATAACTCACTGTTAATATCCATTAATTAATTAATAGATCCAATTAATTTTCTCGCCTTTTTACGATGTTCAGCTTATATCTATCTTCTTCTTCTATATATATAAAAATGAATGTATGTGTGTTTGTTTGTCCTGGATAAACTCCAAAACTACTGAGCTAACAGTTGCGCTTTTTTTATAACATTTACATTTTTTTATAACATGTACATTTATAATTCTACATGGGATGAAATAAAAAAACATCTATTGCCAGAACAATCATCTTGGGATTGTCATGACGTCGTTGGACGTGTTTTTAAGCAAAAAGTAAAATCTATGATCGATTTTATTACCAAATGTCATGTTTTTGGGGAAACTCGCTGTTGGATGTACTTTATTGAATGGCAGAAAAGAGGATTACCTCATATGCACATTTTAATTTGGTTGGTCGAAAAAATTACGCCTGACAAGATAGCTAAAGTTATATCAGCAGAAATACCAGATATTGAGATTGATCCTGGCTTATTCACAGTTGTTACCAAAAATATGATTCATGGTCCATGTGGTGCGATCAATAATAATTCTTCATGTATTAGAGAGAGAAAATGCACAAAACGATATCCAAAAGACTTGCACGCCCAAACTGTAACTGAGAATGATGGATATCCACAATATCGGCGACGATCGACTGAAGATAGTAGAAAATCGATAATTCTAAAAGTACGCAACAATGAAATCGAAGTGGATAACCGTTGGATTGTACGATGAGTGAATGTTGAGTACTGCAGTTCAGTAAAATCTTATTCAATAAAATTAAATTTAGTATTAGGAGTGTGAATAAGTCTTTCCCGTTTTTTGTAAGAGATGGCGCCACCAATACTGTGCGAGTATTCAATGGTTACATATGTCATAATCAAAGCTTATTCATATGTCAACAATTCCATACTAACACATTAGTTAAAATTTTTTCGCATCATAAATTTTTGATATCGTGAAAATGTCGAAATTTGAGCCGAGTCGACGTCATTTGCGGGAAGTTTCACTTTATTGGTTCAATTTGAAGAAATCTGCTGCCGAGACGCATCGATTGCTTCAGGAGGCTTATGGAGAAGGTTGTGTCGATGATTCAAGTGTTCGCGGATGGTTTCGACGCTTCAAAAGCGGTGATTTCGACGTGGAAGACAAGGAGCGTTCCGGGCGGCCGCAAATCTTTGAAGATCGAGAATTGGCGACTTTGCTTGATGAAGATTCTTGTCAAACGCAAGAAGAACTTGCTGAAGCATTGGGAGTTGACCGAACAACCATTTCCAAGCGTTTGAGAGCCATGGGAATGATCCAAAAGCAAGGAAATTGGGTGCCGTACGAACTGAAGCTGAGAGACGTCGAACGGCGTTTTTTCACTTGCGAACAGCTGCTTCAGCGACATAAAAGAAAGGGTTTTCTGCATCGTATCGTGACTGGCGATGAAAAGTGGATACGTTACGATAATCCGAAGCGAAGAAAATCATGGGGACTACCCGGCCATGCATCATCATCGACGGCCAACCCAAATATTCATGGCGCCAAGCTCATGCTCTGTATATGGTGGGACCAGCTAGGTGTGGTTTACTATGAGCTTCTGAAACCGAATGAAAGGATCACAGGCGAGGTCTATCGACGACAATTGATGCGTTTGAGCCGCGCACTGCGAGAAAAACGGCCACAATACTCCGACAGGCACGACAAAGTTATTTTGCAACATGACAATGCTCGCCCACATGTTGCACCGCCGGTGCAAACATACTTAGAAACGCTCAAATGGGAAGTCCTACCCCACCCGCCGTATAGTCCAGACGTTGCTCCGTCTGATTACCATCTCTTCAGATCGATGACGCATGGCCTGGCTGACCAGCACTTCCATTCCTACGAGGAAGCCAAAAAATGGGTGGATGACTGGATAGAGGCCAAACCGGTCGAATTTTTTCGCAACGGGATTCGTATGTTGCCAGAAAGATGGGAAAAAGTTGTAGCTAGCGATGGCCAATACTTTCAATAATTCATTTGTAACCATTTTTTCACAATAAAGGCTCAAAATTTGAAAAAAAACGGGAAAGACTTATTCACATACCTGATAATAATTTAATACGTGTGTAAATATGTCAATAAAGGAAGTGATATGGCCGTTTTTGGAGTAGGAAACGCATCTACGCCAATTGATGAAATCAAACAATACCAATTGGGCCGCTATATTAATAGCAATGAAGCTGTTTGGCGGATTCTTGCCTTTCCAATTCACGAACGTCATCCAACAGTTATTCATTTGTCAGTGCATCTTGAAAATAGCCAGCGATTGTATTTTACAAGAGAAAATGTTCATTCAAGAGCTTTGTCCCCACCAGAAACAACGTTGACTGCGTTCTTCAAATTATGCATAGATGATTTGTTTGCAAAAACATTACTTTATTCGGAAGTGCCAAGATTTTATACATGGAATACGTCAGCCAAAAAGTTTCAACGACGAAAACAAGGTCAGCCAGTTGAAGGACATCCGAATTTATTTTCATCAGATGCATTAGGCCGCGTGTATACAGTGCATCCAAACAATCAAAAATGCTTTTATCTTCGATTGCTATTAGTTAATGTACGTGGACCAAAATCTTTCAAAGACCTTCAAACAGTAAATGGTAAATTATGTGTAACTTATCGAGAAGCTTGCCAAGAACAAAATTTTCTTGAAAATGATAGACATTGGGACATCGCACTTTCGGATGTTTCGTATACGCATCTACCGCAGCAAATACGGACATTATTTGCAATAATACTGATCACGTGTTTTCCTTCGAATCCCAAAAATCTATGGGAAAAGTATAAAGATTATATGGGTGAAGACATCTTGTATCGGGTACGAGAGATGGACTCTGACATTCAGTTTACCTCATATTTGTATAACAAAGCCCTGATTTCAATCGAGAATATATGTTTATCAATCAGCAACAAAGGACTGGTGCAGTTGGGTATGTGTGCTCCAAACCGATCTGCAAATGATGCTTATGATCGTGATTTGTATCGTGAAAAAAACTTTGATGTTGATAGTCTCGGTGCGTTTGTTGCAATGAATCTTCCGAAATTGATTCCAGAACAACGTATTTTGTATAATATAATCATGGAAGCAATTGCAAAGCAATGCGGCGGACTGTACTTTATTACATTTCTAATATCAATTATTCTAGCATCTATAAGATCACAGAATAAAATTGCACTAGCAATTGCTTGATCTGGAATAGCGGCAACGCTTTTGGATGGTGGTAAAATAACGCATTCAGCTCTAAAATTGCCATTAAATTTGCAAAACACGGAGATGCCTATGTGCAATATCAGCAAAAATTCCGGAATGGGCAAAGTTCTGAAAACTTTTCATCTGAAAATTTTTTCCGAGGAAATGGACAGCCCTTCGGTAGAGCACTAATTTTATTGTCTGGTGATTTTTGGTAAACTTTGACAGTTATACCAAGATCGACACCTGCTGATGAATTGAATGTATGTCTGAAATCATCTGCTCTATAGCGATATGTAAAGAAATTTACATTAAAAACCAATATGCGTGTCCATTTGCAGAATGATACATCTGCCGAAAGATTTGCCAAACAGTTACTAGACATTGGAAATGGAAGCATAGCATTCGATCGCTCTACGCAATGTATTAAATTACAAACAGACTTTTGTTGCATGGTATCAACAAAAGATGAATTAATTCAAAATGTTTTTCCAAATATCGTGCTAAATCATAAAAATCATCAGTGGCTCAGTGCACGTGCTATATTAGCAGCTACAAATAATGATGTTAATGCCATCAATTTCAATATTCAAAATGGAATACCAGGCGAAGCGAAGGTGTACAAATCCATAGACACTGTCATGAATAAAGAAGAGGTTGTAAATTATCCAATAGAATTCTTGAATTCGTGTGATTTGCCAGGCATGCCACCACACATGCTGACATTAAAAATTGGCGTTCCTATAATACTTCTTCGAAATATTAATTCACCACGACTTTATAATGGTACACGACTTTCCCTGAAAAAGTTGTTAAATAACATCATCGAAGCTACAATTTTGAATGGAAAATTCAAAGGAGAGAATGTACTGTTGCCATGTATTCCAATGATTCCAACAGACATGCCATTTGAACTCAAGCATTTACAGTTTCAGGTTCCACTCGCTTTTGTTAAGACGATCAACAAATCACAAGGGTAATCTTTGCAAGTATGTGGGCTCGATTTAGAGAATCCATGCTTTTCACATGGACAACTATATGTTGCCTGTTCACGTGTAGAAAAACCTGCAAATTTATTCGTGTATGCGCCAGAAGGAAATACAAGAAATATCGTTTATCCTGAAGCACTCAGATAATTATTGTTATTATTATTTCAATTTTTTCTTTTCATTATTGAGAAATTCTTGTTATATTACTTATTATTTTTAAAATTAATTAATAATTTTTTGATTCCAGAGAATGAAAATATAATGGTATGGTCATTACAGTGGTTCAGATGTTACTGAAGTCATACAGGGTTATATTAAATTCGCAATGATGCAAAAATATTTGGAGCTACTTTTACTTGATGTTGTCGCGTAAGGGAGGCGCATCAATAAAAATGTATTATAATAGTCACAAAATTCATTCTATTAAGTTTTAGTAGATAAAATCTATTATGTTTACTAGAATAAATATTGTTACTATTTTTATTTATATATTTTAGTTTCTATTATTAAGAGATTATTTAGACATATTATATATTAGTTCTTATCTTTTATAATTGCTTACTAATCATTTTATTCCAAAGAATTGTAAATAAAATGCTATTACAATGCCAGTGGTTCGGAAGTCATTTAAACTCATAGGTTCCCGCAATGATGCGAACATATTTGGAATAAATGTAAAGTATTGCATTTTTTATAAACAGTGTACTTTTCCTTGATGTTATCGCGTAAGCGTAGCACTTCAATAATAATATACTGTACCTTCCAACGCTGAGCGGTTTTTATAAAATTAATTATATTAAGTTAGATTACAGTTTTTTATTGCAGATAGCAGACGCCTCTTTTTTTAAATTATAAAAAGTATCGTTAATATCTGAAATGACAGTATTATTCTCTCGGGCGAAGCCGAGACCGGTCAGCTATATATATATATATATATATATATATATATATATATATATATATATATATATGTATATATATAGTATGTATATTATATTGTATATAAGATATATACACATTTTAAATACGGTTTCTACTGAGAAATATTGTATTGGCGTGTACGGGCGGTTGATTAAGATATTCAGTTGCCTCAAGCCGATTTCTATAGACAGTTGTGTGTGTCGGATGATAGAATGCAATGTCCAGGTGTATCTAGGCGATTTCTACGGGGAATATTGTATTTAGTTGATAGAAAACGACGTCCAAGTATGAGGAAATCAATTTCTATGGGAAGATTCGTGTATGGACGGTAAAATACGATATTTAGGTCTTTCCGAACGACTTCTACAGGGAGTATTGTGTTTAGTCGTTAGGAAGCGATGCTAGCTTTCTCGGGACGACTTCTACTGGGAGTATCGTATTTAGTTGGTAGGAAACGGTGTTTAGGTACGTCGGGACGACTTCTACGGGGAGTACCGTGTTGAGTTGGTAGAAGACGATGTCCATATATGACGGGACGATTTCCACGGAGAATTTC
The DNA here is from genome assembly GCA_018907035.1 of Sycobia sp. Sy_11. Lineage (NCBI taxonomy): Eukaryota > Metazoa > Arthropoda > Insecta > Hymenoptera > Epichrysomallidae > Sycobia > Sycobia sp. Sy_11. The sequence goes on along the minus strand of JACCIC010000071.1, from coordinate 2,667,466 downwards.
GTGTTCGGACGGTAGAAGATGATATCCAGATTTCTCTGAACGACTTCTATGGAGAGTTTCGTGTTTGGATAGTGTGATAGTATTACCAACAAAAAACTCTCTATAGCAGTCGTCTCGAGGCATGTTCTATATTACGAACATGATACTCTATAAACGTCGTCTCGAAACACTTGGACATCTTTTTTTACCGCTCGAACTCAAAAGTACAATTTTCCTCATAGAAGCCGTATGTAATATGTACACGTGTGTGTGTATTAAATACGGTTGTACATTCTGTATATACATACTGTATATACAGAAGCGACGATAGGTAAATTATGGTCAATTATTTATAGTAATATAGATTTTTATGTATAGAGTACTTTTTGCTTAGATATTATAGAATTGCTTATGAAATCGGTTAAATTATTATCTCGGGCGAAGCCGAGACGGGGGATGCTAGTATATATATATATATATATATATATATATATATATATATATATATATATATATATATATATATATAAGATGCCTACGATGGCTCGATCGCTAGAGCGAAGGACTAGTAACTTGGTGATCCGAGTTGGAAACCCGGTCTCGGCCGATTGACACAGGCACCGCTGTAATAATTTACATGTGCTTTGTTTACAAACACATCGTAGACCTCCGTCGCTGATTATCACCGATATTTGGAAGCATAAATAGGGCGACGTTAAATAACATTATATATATATATATATATATATATATATATATATATATATATATATATATATATATATAATCTTAATTTTGCCGGACATTTTGAGTACTAGTATTACTAGGTATACTAGTCAATGAATCAAGGTATACTTTACCTTATATACAATTATTATTACTGTAAATAAAAATTACAATTAAAAAATATTATCATTTGGTTAAAAAAAATTCTTGAAACAATAGTTTTTTATTACCCACCTCATCTACTGAATATTTATTTATCATTATTTTTTCAAAACTAAAAGCCAAAATCATTTATCATAATTATTAATATTTAAATAATAATATAATAAATATATATATATATATATATATAGATATATATATATATATATACAATAATTTACGTTCAATATTATATTAAAAAAATAGAAAATAAAAAAGTAAAAAATTAAAGAACTTTAAGAGAGATAGAGCTCAAAAATTTGTTACAAGCAATTTTTATAAAACTTTTAAATTGTAAATATATACGAGGTTTGTTCAAAACGTAACGAGAATTTTTCAATTTCGCGGGTTTGGAGAGTTCATCTGTATAAAAAATTTTTAATTATGTTGGTACGCATGCCCCTGAAGTACGATAAAATTTTCAGCAATATTCATTGCTTATTTTTTAAGTGGCAGCCGCTAATGTTAGACGTGTTTTTTGAGCTCGGCGATTTTCGTTTATCGAGCCTTTTTCGGTCTTGGCGATCCAGAATGCCTCCACTAGGACGATTGAGCCTGAGTTTCGACATCATATCGGTAAACCCATGTTTCATACCTGTTGTAACACGTTTTAGTAGTTCTGCATTGCATCGTTATTAACTTCATTTAGCGACTCCTGAGCAACTTCTATTCGCCGATGTTTTTGTTCGAAATTCAAAAATTTTGGAATAAATTTTGCTGCCACACGTTTCATATCCAAAACATCCGAAAAAATTCCATGGCATGAGCCAACTGATATGCCAACATCATCAGCAACTTCTCTGATTGTGATTCGGCGATCGTTTATAACCATTTCTTTCACTTTTTTCACATTTTCATCGGTTGTTGATGTGCTTGGGCGTCCAGGTCGTTTGTCATCTTCAACGTTTTCGCGGCCATCTTGGAAATGCTTATACCACTCGTAAATGAATTATTAATATTAAATTAATATTAATATTAATATCTATTAAATAGCAATTAATCTATTAAATAGCAATTAATCTATTTCATAGATTAATTGCTGAGAGATTGTTTGACATTTATTATACCGAAAATAGACATAGTGCAGAAGTTGATATTAACGGAGGCAAAATTATTGTCTTGCCATATGTTAGAGGATTATCTGAACGAATTAAAAGAAATTTTCGGAAATATAACATTCATATTTTCTTGAAAAATAGCAATAATTTGAGTAGATTGTTTAATAATTGCAAAGATAGGGATGATTTATGCTTAAAATCCGGAGTTGTTTACAAGATTAATTGCATGGAATGTGATAGATACTATATTGGACAAATAGGTAGATATTTAATAAAGAGAATTTATGAACATAAATATAGTTTACGTAGTTCACATATTACTTCTAATTTAAAAAAACATTGTTTGAAGTTTTTACATTCTTTTGATTTTGTGAATGTGGATATTTTGGAACATAGTATTAATAATAAGTATAAAAGGGAGAGTCTTGAAAATATTCACATTTTCAGAAATCGAAATAATGTGAATTTAATGTTAGAGTCTGGTAAATTGAACAGTGTTTATCATTCCTTATTAAATTGATTGGTTTTGAACAATTTGTGTAGAGGGGGAATTTAGATTTAATTTACTAAATTTGGTGGTGGGGATGGGGTATATATAGATTAGAATATAAGGTTTAGTTTAGTCCCTGATGAGGAGCCGTAGCGAGCTCGAAGCGTTGGACAGGTCTTCAATTAGGTAAGGGTGTTGGGGACAGTTAGACTGCACTTTACTAACAAAGAATTTTTTCAGCTAATATTTTATTTTCAGATTAGTCTATGGGGGTGAATGTAAACGAGGACAGTCTGACTGTCATTATAATTTTAATTTAATTTTTAATTTAATTTTAATTTTTAATTTTTATTTTATTTTTATTTTTATTTTTATTTTTATGTTGATTGAATTGATTGGACTGTAAGACCAATAAAAAAATATTTATTAATTTGTATATGGGCAGTCGACATAATTACAATTAAATTTTTTCTATAAATGAATGATTGGTTTAATTTCAACCGAATGTAATGAATTCTTCAGCATTTATAAATACTGATAAAAGCAAAGGTGAATGATAAACTAATATGTTTTGATTTTACATGTGCTTAAATGGTCTAATATAGAAATTCAATTATTCTTTACGTATTGTGCGATAAATCGCCAGTGGTTTCCGACCGATAGTGAAACTAAGCGTTACAAGTACTCATAATGCGATACTGCTTTATTACTATTCCATTTTATCTATAGTGCTTTGATCGCATTTTTAAACTCACATAAGCTATTCGATAATGTAAACACGTTTAAAAGTTTCTTTTTCAGTTCATCTGAAACTGTTGATACATCTTCAAGGATTAGAAAAGTGGTTGGGTGAAATCAAGAAGCGTGTTTAAACTGAGAACAATTTGATGATATATTTCAATAACTTTAAAAAAAAAGTTAAAACCGACAATATTATGGAAAATACACACTAATTTCTAACTGTACTTTATACCACGCGAATCGAAAAGTTCAATTGAAGAAAATGGTATAAATACTAATTTTATTAATTGTTATTATCATAACAGTCGTCGAATTTCTATAAAATGTTAACAATTTCTGCTATAATTTTGTCAAAAGATTCATCTTATTATGGCTAGCTAAAAATTTTACCGATAGATTTTTCATTCGATATATCAAAAATATAAATGCATATATAAAAAGGATTTTCGGTTATCGGATTAATACATTTTATAAAATATCTATAATAGTAGCTCCAAACTTAAGATTAAATGATTTAGAAAAATATATACACATTGTTATCACAAAATAGAAGAATTCTAATTAACCCCGGAGCAAATTTTGCAAACAAATTCTGACTTAAATGTATAAAAAATTCCTAATATACTGGGCAAAACATCTTTAATAGTGTAATTCATACAATAACAAATAGCTTTGCATTGACAAAAGCAGTTTAATTTTAATTAGACCATTCACTAGTAAAGAAAATACAGTATCAATTACAAATATTCATGAAAAAATGTGTTTTGTTTTGTAAGATTTTATTCGAATCATTTCGCTACAGATGTAACAGATAATCTAGACCGTACTTGAGGATAAAGGCGTCATTGGAAATGCTGTACTTTATTCAATGCTTTACTTGAAATATAAGAAACACAATTGGGCGGGAGTGCAAATTTTGCTTCCTTAGATGTAATTGCAACACGGAATTCATTGGAAAAAAGATGACAGATATCTTAGAAAAACTCGTATCCGAATTGTAAACTATGTACCCCGATACTTCCAAATAGAACGGTATATCGGAACGTTTCAATCGAACATTATAGAATTAAGAATGCACGCATTAGATTCCAAATTACCAAACAGTTATTAGGATTTGCCCGTTAAACCAGAAGTATATATTTATAATAATACACCGCACAAATCTATTGAATTTTAGATACCAATTTAGAAATTCGCCGAGAACCATAGCTTTAATCGAAAACAAACCAAATTATTTGATTGTGTTATATATTAAAAACATCGTTCGACTCGCCAATGGCTTGAATAATGTTATTGCAAATAATGACGAATTAATGAATCCTCGAATGATTCGGAACGCTGTTTGAAGATCTTTGAGATATGTGGAACTAAAAATTCATAACTGTACATTACTTCGAGTAAAATTCAATATAATGATATATGTTCGGCCTGATATGATACCGGGCTTTGGCCGAGAGCAACGTTCTCAATTTCCACATCTAACTTACATACATACCGACTATAAAGTGTAAAACACCCAGTACATGCAGAGATTTTAGATACACAGCATCTAAAATTTTTTCATATAAAAATTTAATGCATAAACAATATTACCGAAATTGTGCCAATAAAGAAAGTCTGAACTAATAATTCCGCAATATGTATATACAATTTGCTTAGACACATACAGGTGTTAATAGAATCGAAATATTGAACAAAGATTTAATTTTATTTAGCAATAGCCTATGTATAAAACCTAAAAATATAAAGTATTTATAAATCTATGCTATTAGAAATTTATATGCACTTATTAAAAAAAAGAGAATAAATAAAAAAAATGCTTATCTAAATAAAACAAATAGACGCACAAGAGAGATTTTATTTAGGCCCTGAATTTTTGATGATAACCTGGATTTACAAAATCTTTTCTAATGTACCCAAATAAAACATTTCTGAAGTCATTCTTTCCAGTGCCTTCCTGGTCCAAAACAATTAGAATTAAAATTTTGAGAAAATACGTGCTATAAATAATTTAATTTAATGTTCTCAATCATATTCTTCACCTTACATTAGATATAGTGCTTCAAAAAATTCCGTTTACTTTATCAGAATATTTCAAATATAAATAAAGCATTATATCAATTTAAAGTTGCATGTATTATTGGTAATTTTAAAGATCCACTATCTAATAAGCATTAAAAATCCAAACGATTCAGGCCAATATTGAAAACAATATATATGAAAATAATACTACCATCTTTATTAGATTTAAACTGCAAAATCAATAGAATAATTATTATATGGTAGTCAGTATCTGTATCAAGTATCTCATTTAAAAGTCTTTAATCGTACGGATTTGCATTATTATTTATAATGATGAGTCCAACAGGTAACTCAGAATGAAATGTTTAAAAATAGTTATTTTCTATTTATTCAAATTTATTTCCATTTAGTAATAATTTTAATAATGAATAATATTAATTAATGAGTTTTTAGTAGTGGACATGTTTAAAATATTTATATGCATGTGGCCACAGTTATATATTATAGTATCAATAATTTTTTTAATAGTCTTGCAGCTTGCTTGTTGTTTTATACGATCATACAGATCATATAACTTTAAAATATCGCGCGAGTTTCAGCCAATCAGCGCGTGGAGGGGTAAAGACTCTAACGCGCATACTCGAGTTGGCTGTCCGGCCTGGCACCTCTGCCTGCACCTACTGTAAATCGGTACAGGCTCTTGCGCGTTCTCTGTATGCTGTCTGTCTGTCTGTCTCTCTCTCCCTCTCTCCCTCTCTCTCTCTCTCTCTCTCTCCTCTCTCTCTCTCTCTCTCTCTCTCTCTCTCTCTCTCTCTCTCTCTCTCTCTCTCTCTCTCTCTCTCTCTTTTCTCTTTCTCTCTGTCTCTGTAATATAGAGATATTAATATCTTAATGCTTCCTATAATGATAATGTCTGGTTATATTATCTATTTTTCGTCTGCAAAAAATAATTAAAAAATAACTTGATGAGAATAATATCAATTTGACTTTCACTTCATTTGAGAATTTTATTTACTGCATTCAAAATCGATCTTGAAGCATGATACAATTTATATTTAAAATTTAATACTAAACATTAAAATTGCATGCATAGTATAACTAATTTATCATAATTATTGTTTTTGTTATAGTAAACATATGTTTCTTGTACATAGTAAAACCATTAACAATGTCCACAAGAATCGACATTAAAGAAAATTTAGTGACACAAATTTTTGAATTGGAAGCTTTACAATCAGTATATCCAAAGGAATTATCAGTATATGATCATGGGAATTTGGCAGACATTAATGATTTCATAGCTGGCAATCGGACTGAAATTCCACAGAAATTAGAATACAACATTCATATTTCAACTCCAAATGTAATAATTAACATCTGAATTAATAAAATCAGTATATGGTACATTTAAAAAGTTATATTTTATTTATTATAGGGTGATATTGAACTGCTTACAAATTTGCCATTGGATTATCCTTATGTAAATCCAGAAATTTACTGCAGAAGTTCAGCTCTCGATAGAAATGAACAAAACAAATTAAATCAAGCTTTATTAACTTTTATGGATTCTCAAGAAAAAGGTGAACCTATTATTTATTCTTTAGTTTCATGGATTCAAGATAATACAGATATTTTTTTAAAAAATTCTATATTAAATGAAAAAAAAACAAAGGAATTAAAGAATGCCAATAATATCGAATTCAATCAATTTGGAAGATATTGGATTTATAGTCATCATATTTATAGCAAAATCAAAAGGAAAGCTATTGTTGATTTGGCAAGAAATTGTTTGTTAACTGGTTTCAGTTTTGTTGGAAAACCAGGAATTATATGTGTTGAAGGGGCATTTGATGACTGTGAATATTTTTGGCAAGAAATTAAATCTATGAATTGGCATCGTATTCTTGTAAAATTTATTGAAAAGGATTTTGATTGTACTAAACATTTCAATTCATATAGAAAATTCTCAGATTTTCAAGAAATATGTTTTGTTAATTCGGAGCGGCACAATGATATGGGTCAATTATTAAAATATTTAACAGAACATGAATTGGAGCATGCATTTAAAGAACTTTTTGGTATTGAAACTAAATGCACATAAATAAGTGACTGCAAAATTTTCATTTTTATAAGATTTGTAATGAAATTGTACATATATATATAAAGTTTACACATTAGAAGATAAACTAATTTACCTGACTTTTGTAAATTTATTTTTTCAAGCTCTTTTTTAAAACGAGAGTTGTTAATTTCTGTTGAAATTATTTGTAAATAATCTTTAATCTCTTGATCAATTATTATTTTAATTTTTTCAGATATATCTGTTGTTTCTGAAATATAAATTTATCCAAACACTAGTAAAATAAATTACAGATTTGAAGATTTTGTATGAAGATAATATTTACCATATTTTTTTATTAAACTATTAAAAAAAGTGTTAACATCTGTAGAAATATTTAATTCTTGTGAATGCAAAATTTTTATAAATAAAATACTTATTAATATAACTATCAACCGAGACATTTTTATGATCTTATCACTACCAGTACTAGTTTACAACTGAATGTAATGTATACAAATTCTTAGTAAAGACTTAATGATCTTAATGACTTAATGATCTTAATCCATTGTTTACATTTACACATCATTAACTTAGTTTTAATACAATTATATTTTCAACTAATAATAATATTTAAGATAAATTTAAAAATGTTCAATTGAAAACATTTGATTTATTGACTAAGGTAAAAAAATATAAAATTTACATAAAGTAAAAATTAATTTTATCTTATCGTAGCATATCTTTGAAATTCATTTGTAACAAAACGACCAGGAATTAACTGAGATTGTGGTCCAAGAATGTCTTCTGTAGGACTATGTACTTTGATCTGCCTCATATGAGTATCTCGTCCATTCTGATGATTACTAATAACAGCAATTTGAAGCATGAATGTTCTAATTGGACGTTTGTTGTCATCCCTTATTGGTATTACTACCCAACCACTTGGCTCACTAAGGTCCATAACTTCAACTTCTTGTAAATCATTAAAGTTTGTTCCAGCTCTTATACTAATCCTAATAAATTAAGATTCCATATAAGTACATAATATTTATAAATTGGTAATTTGATCATCCCAATAGACATTAAAGATCAAAATAATAAACCTGCTTGGAGTATAACTTTCATCAAGTTTATAATCTGTATATATGCAAATATCCCGTATTGTAGTTTTTCTACGAAACTGAATATTTACAAGATGTGGTAATTGCCCATCAGACTGCCAGTAAGTTTCTGTTATATCATCTCTAAGTTGATCAACTCCAAAACCTGGTTTGCAGCTAGATAAGCTCCAGATTGCATGATTTCCTACTTCACGAACTCTACCTGCTAACTCTTCTTGCACTGGATCTACAGCACCTTAAAATTAAATATTATATGTAAATAACTCAAAAATATGAATTATTTGATAGTTTAAAAAAATTATCTTTTTTAATATATTTACCCGGCCCATTTGCTTTACTACTCATTATAAATATATTTATTAGTAATTAATTATAAGAAAATCATAATGCAAAAAATTATATCTCTTGAATATTTTATAATTAATTAAATGAATTAATTCATATTTAATTTTACATAACAATTAATAATTTACAATGTCTACATTGAATATTAAGTTGATGTGACAGTCATTAACAATAGGATGACTTAAAGTGCTGAAAAGTTCAAATGAAATCTGGTTTAAATTGAACTGACTGATCAGCGGACAGCTACCATATTAAACAATTGTAAGCGCGTTCAAACTGGTTCAAACAGAGTTGAAGCTGGTTAAAGCCGTACCAGGTCGCACCTGTCCGCACGTTCAACTCTGTTCAAACTGCCGACCGGTCATGGACCAGCAGCTGCAATGTCAAACAGAGGTTTGTGCACAGATGAATATTTGTTGGTGTTGGTATTGGGATACGACATTGTAAATTGACAATTTGCTACTGAAAATGGCGTAGCCAAGTGTACAAATAACATGGGCAGTATAGGAAAAACTCTTGATTTTTACAAATACTTATATTATTATTCAAACATTTTTAATACATAATATAAGAAGTTAGAGAACATAAAAGCTGTAAATGAATAGGCTAAGTACAGCTCATGTGCAGACCAGGAATGGACGTATTTTTCAGTGAAAAGTAAGGTGCAACATAACCTTTTAACGGAGTAGTTAAAGGGAAAAGTGAATATAAGATTTGTTAGTTCATTACCTATACAGAATAAGTGGTTATTCAATTAAATTTATTTTTGAGGATATAAAATTTAGGATTAAAAATAAATAAATAAATTTATATATATATATATATATATATATATATATTAGTTTTACAGCAAAAATAATTAGTTATATTACTTAATTCTATACGATATTCATGACAATTTACAGGAATCACAGTACAATTATTACAATGTAGCAATACTGTTACAAAAATTAATTTTTTTAACCAAATTTTCCAACAAAAGGAAAAATATTTTCTTCAGCTGAACTAGATAAAGTTATACTTTCATATTAAAGTTGTATATGTAATATTTTATTATTTAATGTTTGATATTTTTAGATAAAAATTTGGTGATAATGAATACTGTAAAGAACAAACCACTTAAAAAAATTATCAATTTACAAACATGACATAACTCATGTCAAAGGCATTGCAATATTACAGAATTGAAAGATTTTTTAGCAGTGTATTGGAAGATAGAAAAGTACGAGGTCTCAAATTACCACTGGATTGTAAATAATTTGAAATATTTTTTAATATTATAAAAAAAATTGTTATCATTATTATTGTATTAATGCTTCATATTATGGGAGTTTGTAGAAAAATAAATTAAAAATAATTAACATACATGTTTTAGTTAGAGCAAAATTATTAATGTATAATATTTCTCATGTTAAATGATGTACATGACTATCCTTATAAATTTTTAGCAAAAGTAAATAACATTTTCTACTGTGAAAAAATTTCATATTATTTATTCATTTAAATTGATTCATACCATGGTATAGAACAATATAAAATGTAACTTAATGATTCAGTGAATATTTTTTTAGATTGGTTATGTATTTTATTTTACATAGTCTGTTTCCTTTTCTTTAATTAAAAAGCATATAGGCTAGAAATTAAGAGAATTCTTTTGATAATTTTGATTTATTTTGATAATTTATTGAAATTTGACACAACTTCATTGAAAGACATCTTAATGAATATATTCAAATTTAATAAATTTTTATTTTAAGGTAATCTGATTGAATGCTTGCAATGTTGTATTGAATCAATATATTATTATAATATATTGATTTATTATATTGTTTCTTTTCAACCTTCAATATTTGCAAGCATATACAAAGCAATGCCCATCGATTTTAGCGTTACTTTTTACCACCAGGGCGGAGCCACTTAAAATGTCACATCCCAATACCTACACTTATTCTTAGCAGCTGACTTACTACTTAATACATGTGGGTATAGTTTGAATAATTTTTAGTAATTTATTTATATACGATTTTTAATATTTTTTTAAACTAATGTAGAGTATACAATGGATGCGTTACAAGTGTCATGCATTCATCAACAACAATTTCTGATTGATGAAATAAAAGGAAAACTTTATCTCGTATCTATACTAATTAAATAAAATTTAAGTCTGATATAGGTTAATATATGTTTTCAATAATGAAAATTACAAATAAATCTTTCGTATTGTACAATGAATTTTATATCATTTTCTTACTAATATTTTGTGTGATTTAGATATTAGTTTATGTTATTTACTTTATTTGTATTGAAATGACAACAATAAAACATCACGGCAATATTGACATTTTGCGGCTTCCTGTCAACGAAGAAGAACATATTTATCCACCATGGTATATGAAGTATACACAATCTCATATTCTTCATTCAAAGTGTTCAGTAACTGGTCTAGAAGATCAAGGCTGTACAGATGATCAAAATACTTGTCAATTCTGCATGTAAATATTTTAGTTAAAATTAATATTTCAGAATAAACATTTTTATTTTAGTATAATAGAGAATAATTGCAATTTTAGATACAGCCGAGCACTTGAAATGCCACATATGCCAGACATGGTTTTTCCAAATAATGTTCTTCATTTGAAACATAAAAATGGAGCACTTTTGGAATTCAGAGCTTTAGATGCATTAAAAAAAGTATCGAATGGTAAAATAAATGTAGAATTAGCTTGTGCTGAAGCTTGGCGTGAATCTAGGTAGATGTTATATTAAATTAATAAATTTAATAAATTAAATTTTGAATTTTTTTTTTTAAAAAATTCTATATTGCTTTACTATATAATCTTGATTATAATATTATAGATCAGAAAATAAAGAGTATTTAAAAGAAACAGTAAAACCTTTTGATTGGACATTTACTACAAATTATATGGGTACAATGTCAGGATTTGATGTTGAAGACACAGAGGAAAGAATTGATTTGGAAAAATTAAAACGAAAAGACAAAATTTTGTTTTATGTTGATATTACACTTTTTGAAGATGAATTACACGATAATGGTATAGCTTCTTTATCAGTAAAAATGGTTTGTATAATAATTATTTAAATAAATTACTTTGGAATGTGCATATCTTAAAATACTTTAAAATTATTCATTTTAAAATAGAGAGTGATGCCTGGCACTTATTATATTTTACTTCGATATTTTTTGAGAATAGATGATGTTATGTTAAGAATAAATGATACCCGTATTTATCATGAATTTGGTAAAAATTATTTATTACGTGAATATACATCACGAGAATCAAAAGTAGAGGATATCAAAGTAAGTTTTGAAGATTTCTGTACAATTGAATTTTATTCAGAATTATAAAATTAATTTTTAATTATGAATTTGATTTAAAAAATTGATAAATTTTTGATATCTGATTAATTCTATAGGCTTCTTCAACTCTTTTTGTACAACCAAATGAAATTGCTCCATATCTGCCACTAGTTCAAAGTTACTATCATAAACTGAAAATACTAGAAAGTGAAGAATCTTTAGAAACAGATATACATACACCTAATCCTGTTAAAATTCATTTAATTCCTGAAACTGAAGAACAAAGTATTAAAAAATCTTTGAATAAAATTGAAAATAAATAGTGTTAATTAAAGAATTTGTCTTTATAAAAATGTGAAGAATGAACTGTATAATATCATTGAATGATTTGATATATCTGTATCATATAACTAGTTATACAAAATTGTAATAATTTAAATCATACTATAGATTATAATTTCTGTAGGATAATTTCTAGAATGAATGGATATTTTTAAAAATGTTTTATTTTATGTAACAAAAAAGTTATTTTGTTATTAACTTATAGTAAGAAGAATATTTTAAATAAGTAAAGAGTTTTAAAAATGAAAAGCTTATACTTCCTCTGAAATTCAGTACTCTTTTCATTTTGAATATAAAACAGTTTTAAAAGTCTTTAATGAAACTTTCTTTACAAATGTTAAAAGTTTAGTAATTTATTCTACTGGATGGATTTATTCAGTCATTGCAACTTAAAACTTATATCCAGTATTATTTATGTACAGTCACTATTTACTGATTCTGCTATTTAAAATATTCTGTAGCAGGTGCACGCATACATATTTTTTAAAAACTAATTATATTAAAAAATTTCGTTTGATTTGCTTATTTCAAAAATTCCATCCGGTAAATTCCTTGTATTTTATATATTTTATATAATAAAAAAGATCTGTGTCTTAATAATTGTTCAATTTTTAAGCATGTCCAAATAATTATACAATTACTAGATGACTGAAACATTTCAAATGGTTGTACATCCAACTATTTATAATGTACAAATATTTTTTATTAACTGATTAAATTAAGTTTAATCAATTATATTTATTTCTTTAAATAATATTTTCAAATGTGCACATTTTAATTTCAGTATTGTTGAATCTAAAATATAAATAATTAAAAATTTTGGTTTACATTAATAATGACCTAATATTATTCTATTTAAAAAAAAAACCTTGATACAAAAACAAAAATAAAATTATATTTACAATAAAAATTATTATAATTATCATATTATCTTAATATTTCTTAAAGATTGTGTAATATTTACTGCAGTAAAATATATTGTAATTTTTTTAATTTGTCGTAATAGAAATTAAAATTGTTATTATTAACATAGTTTATGTTAAAAAAAGATTTTTAATTATCGTTATTTTAAGTGAATCATATTAAATTCCCATTAAATTTAATTACTTATTACATTAAATATACATTAAAAATACGCAATATTTAAAAAAAATTAATAATAAATTTGAATCGTGAAATATTGATATAAAATTATTTGAACCATTTTTACTATCGTAGGATTTGTAGTATCCTCTACTATCGCCACCTGGTGGCGATATCACTATGCTCGGCGTGATACGGTGGAGGTGGTGTAAATGATAAATCGATTGCTTGCTGAATATACTGATTTATTATTATACACGTAGAACAAAGAGCAAAGATCCTAGCTTGCCGTAGCATGGGCTCAACTGCGTATGCGTGTCTCTCGGCTAAAGGTCCGAGAGAGAAGAAGAAGCGTGTGGCCGCTGCCGCCGTTTCTACGCTCGCGGCCCCCATTCTATTGGGGCCGCCGCTATATAAATAGTATCTATACATAGATTTATATATTAAATCGCGCGCTGAAACAGACGCATTGAAGTTAATATCAAAGGACAGAAATAGCCCCAGAGGCGTGCTGTCTTTCTCGCTTCGAGGAAAAAGTAAGGAGGCACGAAGTAGCATGGTATAGCAGTTTTTGTCATTTGTCAGTTGTTTGCTGCTGTTGTTAGTGCTCTTCCCCTACTGTTCTTTTCTCCCCACTCCCTCGATTATAAGAGAGAGACATCACGCCTCTCACTATTACTCTCTCACTCTGTTTATGGCTTCAAATCCGTTTCCAGAGCGCGCGGTCTAATATATACGAGGGTGGATTGATAAGTTTCCGGCCTGGCCAAGAAACGGCGCCACTAGGCCTACCTTGAGGTGGCGTTCTATAGTACCATCCTTAGATAGCTTGTAGCTATAGTTTCAGTCCGATCACCATGTTACTTTAAGTTTGAGAGCACGCTGAACAAGACGCCTCTCTGTTTTTCGTAAAAATGGAAAAGCTGGAAAATCGTGCTGTCATCAAATACTTTTATTTGAAGGGGTTAACGCCGATGGAAATTAAAGAGGAAATAGAAATAACACTGGGGACATCCTCCCCATCATATTCAACCGTTAAGCAGTGGGTTTCCGAGTTTCAAAAGGGTCGTGTGAGCACCTCTGATGAGCCTTGGTCAGGGCTCCCCATTGAGGTCACAACCCTAGATATGATCGAAAAAATCCATCAAATAGTGCTGAAAGACCGCAGATTAAAAGTTCGTGAGATAGCTGAGACTTGTAAGATGTCATATGAACGTGTACAAAATATTTTGCACCAACATTTGTATATGGACAAGCTCTGTGCAAGATGGGTGCCGCGTTTGCTAACAGTCGACCAAAAATTGGCGTTGTATAAGCGTAATCCAAGCGAATTTTTGCGTCGATTCGTAACCGCCGACGAAACTTGGGTCCACTACTACACTCCTGAAACCAAACAACAGTCTAAACAGTGGATTGGACCAGTGGAAGCAACTCCAAAGAAGGCAAAAAGAATTTTTTCGGCGAGCAAGGTTATGGCTACTGTTTTTTGGGATGCAAGAGGTATTATATACAACGATTACCTTGAAAAGGGTAAAACTATCACTGGTCAATACTACGCAGACTTATTGCAACGTTTGAGTGAAAGTTAAACAACTTTATTTGGCGAAGAAAAACATATTGTTTCATCACGATAACGCATCAGCGCACACGTCAATCGTTGCGATGGCTAAAATCAACGATCTGAAGTTTGAATTGATGCCGCACCCTCCCTAGTCTCCAGACGTAGCCCAGAGTGACTATTATCTATTTCCTAACCTCAAAAAATGGCTTGGCGATAAGAGATTTGCGGACAATGAAGAAGTAATCGAAGCTGTAAATGGGTATTTTGAGGAGCTTGACGAATCAGTCTATAGAGATGGCATTACTAGACTAGAACACCGCTATGAGAAATGTATCAGCCGTGGAGGAGATTATATTGAGAAAAAAAAAATTCTTAAAAACGTTGTTTTTCTTGGTGAGGCCGGAAACTCATCAATCCACCTTCGTAAGTCTATGTGTCTATATGCGCCTCCGCGCTGTCGGTGTATGCGCGTTACACGTCTGCAATAGAATCTAGTAAGCTTGTCCTACATCACTCTCCCCAATTACAATTTTTCTATGTTTAGCAAAAATGGTCCGTCGGGTGCTTGTACAGAGGGAGGGGAACTTAATCCTAGTTTAATAATAATTCTTAGATATATGATCGTAGTATTGAAGTGTATTTCTTTACGCGCTACTTACTCTATTTCTTATTGTACTTCACATTTACATAGCTTATAATAACTATTTTCGTAAATGTATATATATTGCAAGCTAAATATACCTATTTATGGTGCTGATGTGCCCCAATGCATGACGGTATACTCCTCGGTTTGCTCAATGCTTACTCCGTCTCGTTGGAGCTGTTTCATCTTGTGCAATTCGGATTAGTCTGGAGGAACACATGCGTGCACTTTCTCATCTCTTTGTACACAAATTGTTTCTTCAAGCTTTTGTGGTCTACTTTAGCAGGTTGCATATCGCGCATGAGCGATTTAAGCTCGTGCAGGAACACACTCTGTCGGGTTCAATGCCGTCGTCGAGGTAAAATGCTCCGGGAACCTTTAACGTAGTACTTTAGAGATATTCCGCGGGACTTACTTATATGTTAGTGCGTACGCGCGTGCACAAGCCTAGGAGCACCGTAGTGTTTTAGGCCAATTCGGGTTTTCGTTTTCGCTTCGGGTACTTTTGAACGTCCTCTAGTTTTTCGGGAGTGGGCTTGAACCCGTGTTGGTTAACGATGTGCCCTAAAAACTCCACTTCTACCTACCCGATCCAGCACTTATCTACGTTTAAGCAAAGCGCGTACTTTTCTAATCTAACGAGTACCTTTTCCAGATAGTGTTTGTATTCGTCCTCATTGTTCGATGCGATGAGTATATCATCTAAAAACACGAAGGCATTTTTCAGGTCTCCCGTTGCACTATTGATGTAGCGCTGGAACGTCTGGCCTGCGTTGCGCAGCCTGAAAGTCATAACATTGTATCCAAACAGGCCGAAGGGTGTGAAAACCGCGGTCTTCTCTCTATCCTCGTTCGTGAGGGGAATTTGATGGTATACTGTGTGTAAATCCAGCTTCGTGAAGATGTTTTTCCGGCTAAAAAATTGAGAAAATCTTGGATATGCGAAATGGAGTACCTATCCGCGACGGTAACAATGTTTAAGCGCCTATAATCCCCACATATGCGCCACTTACCATCTCTTTTGGGGCCCAGATGAATCGGGCTTGCCCATGGGCTTTTCGACGGGCGCATGATACCTTGCGCTAGCATCTCCTCGAACTGCTTTTTTGCTGCGCGAAGCTTTTCCAGGAAACCCTGCGTGCGTGTTAGCTCATGGGGGGCGGTATCTATCTCGTATAATTTTTTGGTATGCACGGCGACTAAACCGTTCTTTACGTTGGCTGTCTGCATCTGAATTTGTGCTGGGAGGCGCATCTGCCAGAACCGAATAACAGTAATGAGATGTAATTGATGGCCTGCTAGATTCACCATTTCGGACAATATTTCGCTTGGTTTGCGGTCGTGGAAGCATGTTTTCCATACGTTTTTCAAGTGATAGAGGGTACCGCGCTGTATTCTCGCGTTTGAGCGCCGCGTATTGCTTTTCTTGAGGGAGAGTCTGTAGATATTCAAAGAGGGTTTCTATGACCATAGGTCCTATGTGTATCACAAGTGAATCTACTGTCTTGACGTCGTCCGTTATGCGAAAGATTTACAGCATCCTCTCGAAGGATTGAAACCATCCTTCGCAATCAGTGGGTCTAAAGCGGAAGAACAGAAAATCGCGTGGCAGTATATTTGGTTGCACGATGTTTGCGATCGCGGGAGAAGCGTTATTGGTAACCGCTGCGCGCGACGCGGCGTTTCCATTAGCTAAGACCTACATCTGCTGGTGCGTGTTGCGACAGAGTTCTAGTAACTCTTGCATTTCACGATTAGTGCTCGTGGTACTCTTGGTCGGAGAATGTGCTATCATATTGACTGCGAGGGGTGCGGTGTGTGCGTAAACCGTTCCGCTGCCAATCCTACACGTCTCGTCATTTTGCTCGGATCGAACTGCGTGGTGTCGTCGACAAGCTATCGATGTTCTGATACGCAAATGCTCATAGAACCCGGCTTATAATACCGCAAGGTATACGCAGATAACTGCAGTGGCTTTACTGGGGTAGAGCCGCTTTCCCTGCCTAGAGCTAGTTTTCCTACGCAATTAACTTACTAAGGATAAGTTAATCAAATTATTTCCGTCGTGTTGTAAAAGCGGCGTAGACAAGATTTTCTGCGTAATGCAGAGCGAATGTACATGGCTCCCACAGTGCGGGTTTCGCTTGTACGGTCGTGGGACGGCAGGTGCGTACCAACGGGTACGGAGACCTGTCTAACACACTGACTCTGCAGGTAGGCAACCTCAATCAGTTCAAATCCGATACCAATTGCTTCTTCTGAAGGTCGGGGTCCTTAGGCGTGTTTCCTATTTGTAATTACCTTGCCCACTGAGCTTGTCCAGACACGTAATCGGTGTACGTCATTACTAGGTGAGCATCTGCGCGATGCGGCGCTTCTGTGTTCACGTCGAATCGTTGGTACAGCGTCGGTAGGTTTGTGCTGCCACATATGACGATGTGTCTATCTATTTATCTCTACTACACGGAGTTCGATAGATTGCTTGCCCAGCTTTTCTACAGCCACACGTGAGCGACAGGACTGAGTTGTGTTCTGTGCAACCCCGCGATGCCGCGAGAAACGGGAAAACACTCTTCCGAATTTTCGAAATTTTCACAACGCGTAAAAACATGCTCCTATTCCACTAGTTAGCGATGAGCGCGAACACGATTGAAAAATTGTAAAAACTATAGTTTATGTAACTGTATGTACATTAATTTTATTATTATTTTATTATATATTATTTCTTTTTTTGTTGTGGTTTACGAAAAAAATAATTCAAAAGAAAAACGTTTTTGATCAGCGTCGCGCGCTTCTAGGAATCGCGACCGTTGCTTTTATTCGCGGAATCAACTGCCTGGGTACTACGCGGAATGCGAGTCGACTACGTGCATATGCTTTTATAGTGAGGGAGAAATACTCTTGGTACTATACTTTAATGCTTACGTTTATCTGCGCCATTCTGCTGCTCGTCTCGAGCCGATACCTGCTGCTGCTGGCTGCTGAAATGCCGTGAACTCTGCACGTCGCTACGAGTAATGTTGGTGCTGGTATGCTGGTATGCGGCCATCGATGCCTGATGCGGTACCCCTATGCGCCGCCGCCGATGATGCTGGTGCGATGCGCCTGTGCGCTACCTCCGGTACAGCTGAAGCGGTGCGCCCCAGCTGCTAAAATACAATCTAATAATAATTCTGTAATATTACATTATTTCTACAGTTTCTGCAGTAATGTAATTACAGAAATGTTTCTGTAATATATCTGTGTAATATTCTAATTATATGAAATGTCCGAAAAATTATAATGCAATGCTATGAAATAATACAAAAATATTTCATATGACATTACGGCAATATCTCTTTAATATTACTAAAATTCCCATGTAAAAATTGAGATCAATAAATTTGCATTTCACATAAAAATATCTGAAAGGTTTTTTGCTTAAAAATCCTTCTTTGGCTAAAAATGAATATAAAAATACTTGTAAATTGGTAATTAATTACCCCCACCGGGGGCTGTCACCTTGTCGTAAGCCCTATGGGCTGGTGTGCGGGCTCGTCTGTGGTTCCGAGCCGCTGAGTGGCTGTGGGTGTTGGGAGGCTTGCCCTTCGGGCGGAGCATAGGTGGTGAAATTGGGCTGATGCGGTAAACCGTCTCTCTAGCTACAGAAGTAATCATCCCCGCGGGACCCTTAAAGGAGACCTGCTTAGACCTCTCCCTCAGCGGTGTTGCGCCTCGGAGCTCCCGAGAACGACCATGTGGATCCCTCAGAGGCTAAGGACAACCCGCTATTTTGAGGCGGAATGGGTATAAAATCCAACCGCAAAACTCATGGTGCGAGCCATCGAGCCAAGGGGATGAACTTGGCCGCTGGGGTAGTAGCGGTCTCTAACGATGCCTCGGGGACACCGGACGACCTTCCCGAGTAATTAGTCTAACCGATACATGTGGGGCTCTGTGCCGATAGTCAACATTTCCTTAGCTTCTCGTGGGATCAAAATGGATAACATAAATAAAAATCCTGAAATGCAAGACGAGGCTCAAGGGGCAGTACTATCCCCAGATCCTTAAAATACGTCAATTCGCCAGGAGATCAAAGTGGGCGCAGCTCCAAACTCTAAGCCTAGAGTGATTGTGACCTGGTCCCAGGGCAGTGAGAATGGGGAGAACAAGTTCCGAGGTAAAAAGAGGCTGTGCTGCGCAGCCAGGAAGAAGTTAGCCCGGCAGCGTAGAGCTGCCGTCTGACAACTCAGGCTTCGCTGCACAGATCAAAGCGGGAATCAAGCGGCGATAAGAGTCTCACAAGACCCCGCCCTTGGACTCTAGAAAACATCAAAAAACCCAAGGAACGGGACGACAAAAGTACAAGCTCAAAGTCTGGCCCTCCGACCCCCTCAGGGGGAAGGCTGGTGAGTGCTGCGATCCTCTCGGACCGCCAAAGGTCCAACCCCCTGACACGTGTCGTGGTCCACGAGGATTACCCGGAGACACCCATCACAAGTGTTTTCAACTGTTATTGAGGCGGTCTCGAAAGTGATATACAGTGCGCCACCTCACACATGACCTAGGTTTGATGTGTCCTTCTGTAAAGGGGGACCAATTGTGGCGGTGGCCAACAACCCAGAGATGAAGGAGTGGTTAGCCGAACAACTGACCACTCTGGACTTACCCTGGGGGGCCTAAGCGTAAAATGGGGGGGGGGAGGTACGGAGCTCTTTTAGGACAGATTAAAGGCGGTGACGTGAATACCGGGCCCCCAATTAACCCGTTAACCGTGTTGGAACGGTTGGAAGGGCACAACCCCACATTAAAGACCAAGGCAGGGTCATGGAGGGACGTCAAAACTCAGATCGGAGAGGAAGAAATGGCCGGCGCAGGGGATAAACATCTCCTTGTGTTGACCATCCGGGAATCGCACGCCGGATTGTTGGCGGCTCTTGACCACAGGCCCTGGTATCTCATGAGCAGAATCACTTTCAATGTGAGCCGCCGTGAGAAACGGACACCTGCTGGCAATTTTGAGAACGAGGTTACTATGGACACATAAATGACTCCATCGGGTATTTCATTCCTCCAAATTAAGTTGCACCACTGCAAAGAGGAGTTTGGCGGGAGTGCACACATGCATATCCCTAATCCAAAAACCTTGGATAGTGAAGGACGCGAAAAGGGGACTGGGGTCTGGGGTCATGTGTATCCAGAGACGCTAAGGCCTAGAGCGGATACCCTGATAAAATGTGTAAGTGTTGTGCCGCTACTCGGTCTCTGTACTGAAGCCCTAGCGGCGGTTTCTGTGGAGGTAGAGGGGGTCAAACGAGTAGCCGTTGCATCCGTCTATCTTCAATATGACAGCACTGATAACCTGACTGGGGAAGTCCGGAGACTGATGAAACATGGTACGATTAGCAACCTTACTGTTAGTCCTGGGGTGTGATGCGATCTAGCACCACAGGGTGTGGGGTAGCACTGATACGAATGAGAGATGCGCCAAACTACTACAGTATCTACCACGAACAGAGCTAGAAATACTCGCGACACTCCCACCTTTGGAAACAGGCTGTGTGAGCAGGTTATTGATATAACTCTCTGCTCCACGCGGCTAGCCAACTTAATTAGCGGATGGAGGGTGGAGGATGTCGAAAGACTGTCGCTCTAAACAAGCGAAGTCCAAAGTCAAGGTCCCCTGGTGGAATAAGAAACTAGGTTATCTAAAAGAGAAAACCAAGCGACTTCGTATGACAACCATGCGAATAAGAGGAGAATCTACATGGAACATATACAGATCGTCTAGGGGCGAATATACATATGCAGTAAGGATGCCCAGAGAGAAAAGCTGGATGATTTACTGTGAAAGCATCTGCGAGGGAAAAGAGGCAGCCAGGTTGAGCAGGAATTTTCAAAGAATCGTGACGCCATCCTTGGCATATTGAAACATCCCGATGGCAGTCATACAACATTAAATGAAAAAACGTTGAAATATCTTATCCAAGCACAGTTTCCTATATTCTGTGATGCAGAACAAAAGGTGAGCATAACAGTACACGAAGTAGTCTGGTCTGGGTATGCGAGACTTGGTGCTCACCGGGCTCTAGAACACCAGATTACACCCGACAGAGTCAGATGGGCCATTAGGTCATTTGATCCATTTAAAGCACCGGGACTGGATGGACTTTATCCGGTCCTTTTTAAAGAGTCGAAAATACTATCGTTGGACCGATGATAAAAATGGCTAGGGCAAGTCTGACTCTGTGTCATGTGCCATTTAGATGGCTAAGCACAAGAGTGGTATTCATACCCAAAGCAGGCCAATGTGGTTATACATTCCCGAAGGAGTTTCAACCCATTAGCTTGCCATCCTTCATCCTTAAAACAGTAGAAAGAATGATTGACAGATTTATCAGGGACAATACCTTGATGAAGAATGTACTCCATAGGGAGCAACACGCATATTGCGCCGGAAGATCCACAGAGACAGCACTATATAGGACCGTTTCTATGATTCGTACACAAGTGGAGGCTAAAGGTTTTACCGTAGGTGTCCTCATGAACATTGAAGGAGCTTTCAATCACACATCACGGGAGTTATTAAAAAGGCCATGCATAGACCATGCATTGCGGAATGGATTGTATGTTGGGAAATCGTATTTTGGAAACCAGTAAAGGGAGTACAAATCTACGAGGTGTAGTGGAGTCTCGGTGCCCGAAGAGTAGCGTCCTATCTCCAATCATATGGTGCCTCAAGGTGAACGACCTTTTGAAACGACTGAACAACATGGGTTGTACGGCAGTTAGTTATGCCGACGATATCATGGTTATCGACAGAGGACCCTGTCTAGACCCCCTTATGGGGATCATACAATGTACCCTCAACGTGGTGGACAGATGGTGCAGACAGACAGGTCTGACTGTTAATCCTAGGAAGACTGAAGTCATAGTCTGCACCAGAAAATACAAATGGAATAAAGAATGCAACTTGACTCTAGGAGGGCAACCCTTAACCCTCAAGAATCAAGTGAAATACCTAGGTGTTATCATCGATAGTAAGATATCGTGAAAAAAATCACCTTAAATAGACAGCTGACAGGCTGACGGCTTGCCTGTCACAGGTTCGAAGAGCCATAGGCAGGACGTGGAGATTCGGACACGATGAAGTGAATATTTGAGGTTGTTCTAAAAGCCAGACTAATATATGGTGCTCTAGTCTGGTGGGAGAAAACGGTCTTGTGCTGTTAGCATACTCGAGAGAGTAAGAAGTGTGGTATTGAGAAGCATCTCACGCGTGATTATGTCTACGCCTACTGCGGCACTAGGCATGCTCCTCAAACTTGAAACATTCACACTGACCTTGGCGGGTGCGGTTGCAAAACCCTCCATAGAGTCAAAAGCTTATTTGAAGAGGTTAGCAGAAACGGAAAGGCGATTTTACGAACGAACCTCGACGCCACAAACAGAAGCTTTCTCTTCGACAAGAAATATAGTGTCAATATCCCATCAAAGAAGAATTAATAAATCTGGCTTAACAGGTATCCCAAACATGAAAGGATCTAAAAATGAAAGGAGTGCAGGTGCAGAGGCGTACCGCAGAAGTAATGGCAGGGTAACAATCGTCCAATTGGAACTATACCTCACTGTTTTTCAAGCTGATCTAATGGCAATAATAAGAGGGGAGGAGATGTCCACGGAAGCGGCCCTCACCACCCGTATTTGCATCTGCTCCAACAGTAAAAGCCAAACTAGTTAGAGACTGTTTTCTAGTCCTGAGCAGATTAGCCGAGGTTGCTCAAGGTCACACTACTGTAGGTCTCAGGCCATCAAGGGATCAAGGGAAACATGGTGGTGGACGATGTAGCCAAAATGGGAGCTGGAGCTGCCTGTAATGACCCTGAGCCGGTTGTAGGACTCTGCAAGATCCTCATCAAAGGGAAGATAAAGGATTGGGTAGGGGAGGAAAACAGCCGACAATGAGAGGAAAATGGGAAGTGCACGCAGGACAAGAGCGTTCATTAGCATTAGAAACGCTAACGAATGGACCAAGGTTATTTTTGGTATCAGTAGAAAAAGGGCTAAAGTACTTATCTAGATCCTCATAGGTCACGGTAAACTTAATGGTTACTAGTACAGGGTCTCATAAAGCACCCCTCCTGCCGCTTCTGTTACACAGAAGATGAAACCCCTGAACATATTCTGTCTCACTGTCCAAACATATCTCGAAGGAGATGGCAGTATTTAATGACTACATCCCCGGATGTGGAGGATATCAAGGCCAGCATGGCAAGCAGAATACTTTTGTTCTGAGAGGCCTGCCGATTATAGTGACTGCTGGTCTTAGGGAGTGCGTTCAGGATCCGGAATGTCCAACTCCGTAATAATTTTTTTTTTTTTTTATAGGGGAGGAGAAAAATTCTTTATGGATCCCAGAGACCGGTCCCGGAGTATGTTGGAATCACCAACAGATAGGCATACCCATTAAAAAACTACCTCCTCGGTGCATTCCCCCGACTGCTTCCTGCAGCTCTGAAAAGAGCTCCAAGCCGGAGTCGGCTGGCGTGCACCGAGGAGACCTCCTCTCCCTGACTCAATTCCCCACCCCGGCAACCGCCATTAGGCATTACTTCGAGAAGGGGACCAGGATGTTCGCCTTCGGGCGCCACCATGTCCCAGCAAAATAGAAGGATCTAGGGAAGGTCCGCCTTCTTTCGTCTGAGGATATCCTCGATGAAATAGGTAACCCTTCCTCATGTTTCCTGGCTGGAGAGCATCAGAGGGATGATGCCTTCCGGGGTAACCCTTCCGGCGTCCTCCCCCAATAACTCCCTCTGCTACTCCCACTGCCCGCACACAAAAAATGTATGATGGGCATCGTTTTTGCGGATCCACAGTATATACAACCTGGATCCGCGACTTTGCCCATTTTGTGCAACTATGCGCGGAAATACCCATGGCCGGTCAGCATCTGGGTGAAATAGTAATTTACCTCCCCATGCTGCCGACCGATCCACGGGACCACCTGACTTATAAGTCTGGCGGTCCACCTTCCGCGCGTATCTTTCTCCCACCTATTCTGCCAGCAAGCCAGCAAACGCTCTCTGGCTTGCTGCTTCCCTTCGGCTTGGCAAAGTGTTCTGTTCATCTGGTGGATGAACTTCCACTCCTGGGCCAGGAGGTCTACCGGGATCACCCCTGAAACCACTAGGAAGGCGGCCTCCGAGACTGTGCGATACGAACACGCTACGCGAAGAGCGCATCTCCTCTGTACAGCCGCCATGCGCTTGCGATACTTTTCGTATCGCAGCGCATCGGCCCAGACTTCAGCACCGTAAAGCATGACGGACTCAGCAGCTCGCAGTAGCAGCCACCTGATACAGGGGCGTGGTCCTCCTACGTTGACCATGACCCTGCACAGGGAGGCCGCCAATACCGCCGCCTTGTCCGCTGACCTCCGAATCTGTTCCCAAAAGGTGAGCTTCGTATCTAGCATCACCCCCAGGTACTTGGCAGATTCCTTGGTCAGGACCGACATCTTCCCAATAATTAGCGGCTGCACTCTGGGGACGCGCTTCTTCGTAAGGAGCACAATTTCAGTTTTCGCCTCCGCTAGTTCCAGACCGTGGTCACCCATCCAATGGCGAATTCCGCGCATGGTCTGATCAAGGCGCGTCTGTGCCAATGTCATATTGCGCGCAATAATAACAGCTGCCACATCATCCGCATACCCGATCAGCGAGCAGTCTTCCGGCATGTCCAACCAAAGGACCCCGTCATAGGAAATATTCCATAGATCGTGACCCAGAATGGAGCCTTGGACCGCGCCACACGTTAGCTCTTATCGCTTAGAGCCCTCTGCCGTTTCGTACAGAATGGATCTGTCGTTCAAATAATTTCCGATGATCTGGAGTAGGTACTTGGGCACATTGAAGTCCTTCTCCAGTGCCCTCAGCACGTCAGTCCGAGTTGAAAACGTGTTTGACATCGAGTGTCACCAGAAGACACACAGGTCGGGAGAAGTGATTCCCCTGCCCCGTAGCCCTGGCCGCCTCCACTACCTCTTGAATAGCATCTATGGTTGGCCGCCCTCTTCGAAAGCCATACTGCCTCTCGGAAAGATTACCAGATGTAAAAAGTGCCGCCTGCAGGCGGGGTCTCACCAGCTTTTCCAGGAGTTTCCCGGCGGAGTCTAGCATGCACAAGGGTCTGTACGTCGACGGAGCACTTGATGATCCTTTGCCCTTGCTTATCAGCACAAGTCTTGCCTCCTTCCAGCAGGGTTAAAATATTTCCGCGCGAAGGCACGAGTTGTACATGCTAAGCAAGAGTTCAGGATGGCTCTGTACCACCACTTTCAACACTTCTGCCGTCGTTCAGACGAAGTCCGTCAGTTTCTGGTGCCTTTGTGTTCTTCAGAGAGCGCACTGATCTCTCTAGCTCCGTCCTTGAGAAAGACCGTGCCTCAGGACCCTCGGGAACGAGGAGCTCATCCCTTCGTTTGGGATGAGTCGGAAATAGGGCATGGACGATACTGTCCATCACTTCCACGCTCATGGGTATGCTTTTGCCAAACATACCCAACTTGCGGGCTATGATTTTATATACCAATCCCCATGGATCATTGTTCAGATCTTCTTCCAGCTTTTTCCATCATCCACGTGTACTAGCTTTGATGGATCACTTTAGAGTCTTCTTCACCGTTAGATGTTGGGTGATCCTAAGAGCGGCATCACGATCGAGCCTTTGAGCCCTTTGGGCTACGCGGCGCAGCCGTAGGCATTGCCACCGCAGCTCCGCAATTTCGTCCATCCGCCAATAAGTCGGACGGCGAGCACGACCCGCGAATTTCCTCGGTATCGCTTGCTTGCAGGCTTGGCGAATCAGATGCATTGTAGCTTCCTTTACTGCTTTCGCGCGCTCGCAAAGCGTTGCGCTCCTTGGTAATTCAACCAGGAAGCGCTGTCCCCGTTCTAGTGCCTGGGAAAACTTCTCGTGATCCATCCTCGCGACGATCCATCTGGCTGGGCGACGTTCAACTGTCGCCCTGACCGGCGTGGCATCACCAATGCGGAAGGTTATGTATTGGTGATCGCTGGCTGTATAGTCTTCGATTACCCGCCAGTCCCGCACTCGGGCGGCCAGAATCTCCGTCGCAAAGGATACATCAGGGCTGGTCTCCCTCTAGCCAAGTCTCCGAAAGGTCGACGTAGATCCGGAGTTCAAGACAACCAGACCTAGTCTGCATGCCATGTCCATCACTCGTCTTCCCCTAGAGTCCGGCAAGGGTCCCCCTCCCCACTCGAGAGCTTTGCTGTTCAAATCCCCAGCCACTACCAGCTCCCCCTCCATTTCTCTTACCGCATCCTCAAGGGAATCCAGTTTAGACAGAAAAACCCCGATGGCCTCATTCGGGGTAAGATAGCAACTGCCGTAATTTACGTTGTTGCCCCTCACCCAGACAAAGCCGACCTTATGGCGGATCCCTCCAAGGATCTCCGCGTAGGTCTTCCCCTCCGCGGGCTTGAGGAGCAGCACCTCAGGCCTTGCCTTTCTCCCTATTCTACCTTTCGGTTTTGTGGGGCCCTCTCCAGATTTGGTAGCCCCCTTTGCCTTGATCTTCTTTGTTTCTTTTTCTTTTTTTACCACCTCCCAACTCCGTAATAATACAAATAATAATAATAATAATAATAATAATAATAATAATAATAATAATAATAATAATAATAAATGTGAGGCCTTGAGTTAAGCTACCACACGCGTCCCCGGGGTTGCGGATAGGGGAACGACCACTCGCGGTCAGTCACGAAATAAGTACTTCTAAGAGTGACGAATAAGTGGCCGTGGACAAGAACTTCGAGCGAAAATAGTGGTATTCGCCCGTCTACACACCCACTCATCATTCACACACCTACATATCTGTAAGATAGCCGTACTCGGACCGGGGAGTATATCGGGAACTCTAGAAACGAGTTTCCCACGAATGGTGGAGATGGAGACCCTATAAACGGGTATCTTCCAGGCGGGTTATGAATGAATGAGAGGCCCTATAAACGGGCATCTCTCACGTATGAATGTGACCAGTTTGAGCAACGGTAAGGTCTTCCGGATGCAGTGATTACTTGTTGATTGGTGGGATTAGCTGCGAGGGAATCACTTCATGCTTATGTGCGTTCCCCTTCTGGAGGGTACAGTTGTAAAACCAGATGGCACTCCTGGGCCGCCACAAGTAGGGGGCCCGAACCCAGTCTAGCCAACATGGAAGGCTGCCCCACACAGTGGTAAGACGTCGTCAGACTCGGCTTCTCGTAGTAGTGCCGTATGGTGTACGGATGGTACCCTGCTGCGAGTCGTGGGGGAGGAACAGCCGAGGCCACCGGAATGTAGGAGGGCTTCAGTATTGGGGAGATTCAGAACGCTGAACCGTCATCTCCAACAAGTGATCCTCCTGACCATCACAAATATAAAACATTTAACACAAATTAATAATATAATCATGAAAGGTGATAAAAAAATTATAGCAGGCTCTCGAGTGCCGCCTGCAAGCGACTCAGTAGAGTCAATGGAACTTCCCGGCTCTACTATCACACCAGTAGTCAACCTGGCTGGTGTGACAGAAAATGTTACAGGTAGCAGTATGAATGAAAGTGCGAATGTTTATAAATCGCCGGCAACTTGGGAGGCTGCTGAGTGTAAATTGCAGGAGCAATTTTACACAATCAGCAGAGTCCTAAGTAAAATGATGGTAAGGACTTGCATACAAAAAAATGTAAGTCAAATAATAAAAAACGGTTTGAGTGAGATCAATGAAGCAGTGGAAATCGGACTGTATGAACTGAAGCGAATGAGACTGCTCCGACAAAAACAGAAAAAAAAAGGACGGAGTGAATGTGAGGAGGCAACTCCTCAGAAACGGAAAAGAGACCGCCAGACCCCTACTCCGGAGCAGGCGGCCGCACAACAGCGGACGATCGAGACCGAAACATGGTCTCCAAACATAAAAAACCGAAAACGATCGAGACGGACAACAAACCGACAAAAGAGCAGACAAAAGCGAGACTCCAAGGTCGCGGGTCTGATCGCCCTAACCTCAAAGGTAGAGGAGGAGCGATCATGATCAAGCCGGCTGAGGGACAGACGTACATAGACGTGGTACGAACAATACGGCAAAAGGTGGATCCTGATAAGTGTAATACTCAAGTCAGAATAATAAGAAAGACAAAAGACGGCGCGGTACTTTTACAGCTCTCCAAACAGAACAACGAGACGGACTTCCAACACGTTCTTCAAGACGCTGTCGGAGAGACTGGACGCGTAAAAGATTTGACCTCCAGGGTGACATTGGAATTTCTAGACTTGGACTGTGTCACGAACGACGAGGACATCGCGAACGCGTTAAATCGGGAAACGGGACGGACTGCAGACCGTCGGCCCCATGTTTTCGACATTAACAGTCGAGGACAGAGAATGGCGGTCTGCGATTTTGACGTAAAACAGGCTACCGACCTCTTAAGGAAAGGGCGTATTAAAATCGGGTGGGTTATATCAAGAATAAGAGCAAGGATACGCGTCTCGCGATGCTATAGATGCCTCGGGTTCGGTCATGTACGGAAAGACTGTAAAGGACTGGACAGACGAAGCTGCTGCTGGCGATGCGGCCTCGAGGGTCATTCCCACAAGGACTGCAAGAGTCGTGAGGAGTGTTTCCTGTGCACTGAGGATAATATCCGAGACAGGGGACACTTACCCGGCTCGTCCTCGTGTGCCGCGTTCAGGATAGTACTAACAGACCAGAAGACAAAGACAGTCACACAATGACGACGACGATACTCCAATGCAATATGAACGGGAGTAGCGTGGCAGACGCACTGCTCCCGCAGATTGCGGCGGAACTAAATATCGATGTGCTGGTTATCAGTGAGCAATACAAAGACAGACGATTACCGACTTGGCTCACAAGCAGGTCGGGCAAGTCCGCAGTTTGGTTACGTGGAAAGGGTGCGTCGAATATCGTACGCAGCGGTACTGAGGAGGACTGTGTCTGGGTGACGGTCGCTGACATAACCTATGTCAGTGTTTACCTGAGCCCAAACAGCAGTGCCTCCGAGTACATGGCTAAACTTGGAAAAATCGAGGACGCGTTGCGGGAAATCCCTGGTAACGTGATCGTGGCGGGCGACTTTAAAGCGCGGGCGATCGAGTGGGGAATGCCCTTGACCAACAGACGGGGAAGACTGCTTCTGGAGATGGCCGCATAGCTGGACCTGGCAGTAGTTAACGAAGGAACGATACCAACGTACAGACGACCGGGGTATGGTAACTCCATACCAGACGTGACTCTGACCTCGTACAGAATTCGGACTAGGATAAGGGCCTGGCGGGTGATCCAGGACTATACGACCAGTGATCACCAGTACATTGCCTTTAAACTGACAGACGCGACGAGACAGATGAGGAAACTGGGCACAAGATCTACGGGGTGGAACCCCAAACGCCTAGACATAGGCGAACTCGAAAGGTATCTGCAAAATGCAGAACCTCCCTTACGAGAGGTGCCTCAAGAATTGACGAACCGGGACAGGGTGGAGGCGTTAGCGGCGGCAACGACTGGCTTTCTCCAGCGCCTATGCGATGCCACCATGCCCAAGAAACGGAAAGTACGAAACAGACGACAAACATACTGGTGGACAGCCGAGATCGCGGATCTCAGAAGCAATTGTTTGAAGCTGAGACGGAAAGCTCAACGAGCCCGAAGTCGAGGCGTAGTGACAGACAGCGACTGAGATACGCGATCAATGACAGTAAGAAACGGTGTTGGACAAAACTAATCGACGAGGTAAACTCGGATCCCTGGGGCAACGGTTATAAAATTGTAACATGCGCCCTGGGAGGTCGGGGTCCGCCGGAACTACGAGACGCGAAAGTGATGGAGCGGATAGTTGAGAGACTTTTCCCAACCCATCCCAACAGAACGGACGCGACAAATGAAATGACAGATATAGAGATCCCTCTCTTCATGCAGCAAGAGCTCCGCAGAGCTTCGAATGCGTTGAAGCCTAACAAGGCCCCAGGTCCCGATGGCATACCTAGTGAGGTGTTACGGGTGGTCGCTTCGCGCCGCCCGGACATCCTTTTGGATTTGTACAACGGGTGTCTGGTGGAGGACGTTTTTAGCAGTCTCTGGATGGAGGCGCGATTGGTTCTCATCCGTAAGTCTAAGGGGAACCCCTATTTGCCTTCTTCATACAGGCCTCTCTGCCTACTAAATACGGCAGGGAAGCTGCTGGGGCTACTGCTGAGACCAAGACTGTCACAGACAATTAAAATCGCGGGAGACCTATCCGAATAACAACATGGATTTAGAATTGGACAATTGGAGCTATAGGTGACGTGACGAACATCTTTCACGCGGCGAACAAGGGCTGTCATGCAACCAAACCACTGGTTCTGTTGGTGACCCTGGACGTTCGTAACGCCTTTAACTCTGTAAAATGGACAGAGATACTGGGGGCGTTGGAGTTGACTTTCAAGGTTGACTCCTACCTCCTTCGTATCATACGGGACTACTTACGAGACCGACGACTGATGTATGATACTTTGGACGGAAAGAAATAGAAACGCGTGACAGCGGGGGTGGCGCAGGGTTCCATTTTAGGCCCCGACTTCTGGAACGTACAATACGACGGTTTGTTGAGACTAGACATGCCCACCGACGCGCGTCTCATTGCCTATGCCGACGATGTGGCAGCCGTGATAGTCGCACGCGACTATCACTTGATTCAGTTAAAGCTGAATCAGGTCATGAGATGTGTGAACAAATGGATGACAGACCACGGATTGCAGCTCGCGCTGCAAAAGACTGAGTTGTTGCTGTTGACTCGCAGACGTATACAGACCGTAGTTCCGATGACGTTAGGGACGGAAAGACTGGAAACCAGGAGTGTAGTCAAGTATCTTGGCGTTATCTTCGATACGAAGCTGAGCTTCTGGCCCCACTTACGAATCGCGGCGACAAAGGCAGCAGAAAAGACCGAGGCTCTAAGTAGACTGATGGCCAATACGAACGGACCGAAACAGAACGTTCGCAGACTGCTGATGAGCGTTACCCACTCGATTTTGCTTTACGGGGCAGAGGTTTGGGCCGACGCGATGAATATCAGGAAACACGCGAACGCCATGAAAAGCGTACAAAGGGTGGGCGCGTTAAGAATCGCGTGCGCCTATCGTACCGTGTCTGAGAACGCCGTTTTCGTGATTGCTGGGGTCATTCCCATCGATCTGCTCGCGGCCGAACGGAAGCGAATTTACGAGCGGAGCTCGAACGTTATAAGGGAAGACGCTGTGACTGAAGAACGGACGAAGACCATCGAGACATGGCAGAGACGGTGGACGACGGACGAAAGAGGACGGTGGACGAAAAGACTAATACCCGAAATCGGTCCGTGGAAAGAGAGGAAATACGGAGAGGTGGACTTCTACCTTACCCAATTTCTGTACGGACACGAATACTTCCGTAAGTACCTCTGCAAAATGAAGAGGGTCGCCTCTTCAGAATGCAAGTACTGCGGATGGGCTTGGGACGATGCGGAGCACACATTTTTTGTGTGCGAACATTGGACTGAGCCACGACTAGAGTTACAGACGAGGACAGGAGTGATCACGCCAGAAAACGTGACGAAAATTATGATGACGGACGCGGACAGCTGGCGGTTGATCGCAAAATACGTTATGAATGTGCTTCAGAACAAAAGAGCAGATGGACGATTGAAAGTCTATGAAGAGTGAATGTAATATCGAGTATGCATGAGAATCTGGAATGAAAGATATGAACGTGAAATGACCACGCAAGGACTGCCGCCCAGGCTGAAGTAATGTGTATAACAGTTCCGGGCTGGTGTCGGTGCAACACGGAGATATGTGTTTAGTGCGTAGTGACATGGGTTTTCTGTCGAGTCGCACATACTCCGGTGATCATTTTTCAGGACCATTCTTGCTGAACGACCATCGGAGATGCATAAACAGCATTCACAGACTCCGTAAAAAAAAACAAAAAATAATAATAATAATAATCATAATAAACTTTTATATAAACTTCAAAATTCTACTTCCTGCTTCAATCTTATTTAGCGGTTTTAAAACATTTCAACACATATAAACAATAGCTTTATGTAACAAAAGTTGAACATTCTTTAATATGCAAATCCTATGGCTTTATAGCTTTATTGATTTTTGATTCAAATTTTTGGTTACTAAACATTCAAAAGCACTAATCGAGGTATAAACACAAAGTGTCATTTTGAATTTTTCAAAATTGTTAATTCATTTAATAAGTAGTCAAAGTTTTCTTAAAACTATAAATAAATTGTTTTTAGTACAAAGTTTGTTCAGTATCATATTAGTACGTACAAATATAATAAACACAAATAAGTTGGTGATTCTTATTCTCATTGATAGATACTGCTGCTTAAATATAGTGAGAAATATAAACCTATCCAATAAATAATGTTTAGATTTATTAATGATATTTGTGAAAAATTTAAATGAATGGAAAATTTCAAAGTTCCCTAGAAAAATTCTAAAAAACTTTGAGGATATTTTTTCATCGATTCTAAGACATTGATTTTCTTGCATAGTTTACATTAAATTTAATATTTTGTGGGACAAAAATATTAAAGTATTTTAAGTAATTTCAATTGTAATGTTACAGAAAAAATCACAACTGAAATGCTTTCAAGACAATATTTAATATGTTATGTAATATTATAATTCTATCATACTTGTTGTTGTTGCAATATAACAGATGCACGATATATTATATTAGATATATCTTAATTCATTTCCCTTATATGTCAGTAATATTAATTTATATTGCAATTGGAATATTTTAAATGTAGATTTACAGAAATCTTTCGACTACAGAAATTATTCTGCCGAAGGTTATATAATTTGGAAATATATATAGCATGTGTAATATTTTTATCTATCATTGCTTTATAAATATGATACAAATCTACAATATTTCAGTTGTAATATTTCTGCAATAGAACATAATTATGTTGTATTACAAAATGTAATTACTTTTCAAAGATCATTAGTAAGATCACATAACATTGCATTTGTCATATTTCAAATTGAATGTTACAGATATGTTTCATTTGAAACATATCTGTAAAGATATATTGCATATAATAAAAGCATTTCTAATAATACAGAAATATTCATCTACTGTATCCGAAAACTTGTGGTACGAATAACTTTCCAGCTGGGATAGATATTTCATTTTATACGAATAGAACAAAAATGCAATATTTTATGTAGTTTATATGTTATATTAGGAGGCGAACTTGGTTCCAGACCTTCACGTTTAGATGGTGATATAAGTAGTATGAAAAGTCAGATGTGTCGGATCTAGTACTTATTTGTTGTTTTTGGCATTTGCCAATCAAATTTAGTTAACAAGCCTCATCATTTGTGTAAACATTATAATTTTTGGATCACTGAAAAATGAATCGTGATAAATGCTTTTTTCAAATATCCTTTTGCAGTATATTGATTTGAAAAAAAAAGTATAGCAGAAACTTATCGATTGTTTCAAGAATGTTATGGCAAACAAGCTCCATTGCTTACAACATGTAAAGAGTGGTTTCAGCGGTTTAGAAGTGGAGATACTGATGTTAATAATTAAGAATGTTCTGGACAACCGAAAAATTTTGAAGATCGTGAATTGCATGCATTATTGGATGAAAACTCAGCTCAAACGTAGAAAGAACACGCTAATAAGTTAGGAATAAGTGACAGAGCAGTTGGCAAACGTTTTCATGCAATGGGAAAGATTCATAAAAAGGAAAGTCGATACTACACGATTTGACCGAAAGTGCCATTAGGAATCGATACAAATTGCACTGTCTCTGCCATATGTTGCAAAACTCGTCAAAAACACCCTTTTAGAGCTCGAATGGAAAATCTTGCCGCACCCAGCATAATCGACAGACATAACGCCTTCTGATTACCACCTATTCAGATCGATGCAGCACGACCTCGTTGATACGCACTTCCGACATGTTCAAGATATGCGAGAAGTTGTGGATGATTGGATCGCCTCGAAATCGCCATCGTTCTTTTGCCACGGCATCGCCATATTGTCAAAAATATGGGAAAAAATAGTAGAAAATGATAAAAAATATTTTGATTAAGCTAACTGTATCTATTTTCCATCATGAATATCCTTTTTTCGTTAAAAAAAGGTCGGAAACTTAGTTCGCCTCCAAATAATTATGACAATTATAATTTTTAATTCATGTTATATAGCAATAATTGATTAAATCCGAAAAAATGAAATAGATCAATTATTTATTTCTTTCATTAATTTTGGAAATAGTTAATAATTTAGTTTTTATGAATAACTATGTAACGTAATTTCTATTCAAAATTAGAGAAAAATTATCCAAAAAATTGTAATTGTTTTAACTGACAAAACATTTCATTTTATCTTTTTCAGCAAAGGCAGTTTCATTATAACAGATTCTTCGGTTTGATTTAAAAAAAAATGGTTGCATTTAAATATAATGATATTAATAAAATATTCTAGTAGATGTATTACAGACTTTTATAAACATATACTGATGACGTTATACTTTTAGTAGTTTTAGAAAAGCAGAATTTTCAATTTTTTATAGTAGTGTGGCGTGCACGCCTTATACCTGGAAATGTAGGGATTAATCAAAATACCGATGCTTTTCGAGGCAGATAAGCGCAGCAATCGGTAAGCCGCCACAATAGCTCATTGGCACCGCACAGCTGTAAAACTGTTCGATTCGCCTTACGAGTGCGCCCGGTTTATAGCACCGGGTAATAAAAGGTCGTGAATAGTAAGGCAATCCACCCGCAACGAAAAGATGCTAGTACGTCTCCGGCCCGCGAAATCGAGACACGCGTCTCCCGACTCAGCAATGGACGAGCAATGGACACCGAGTTCCGACATTACGTTTGCGACTCGTGCAGATCTATAGTGTTAATTTCATCCCTTACTCGTATTGTATTCCTGTGTATTTAAATAAAGTAGTCATTCCTGTAGAGAATACCTTGGGAAGCTGACTTCCTCCTCCATACGTCCTGCTTATCCCCAAAATAGTAAAATAAAACCGAGGCGAAAACTGAGCGAAGAGTGAAAAAAAGAACAAAAAAAAAGTACGGCAGTAAAACTGCTAACGGGTAAGTATATATGCGTTATTATATGCATGAGTTAACTGCAATGGTTTGGAGCACGCGTGCGCGCTACGCGGTGTATGCACAGTTTTTTTCCTTCGGCTACAAGGTTCTCAGCTGTGTTGCCGAACTAGTCATTCGATCTCAAAAAGCCAACATCTGGCATTTGGCTTTTTGGAAACTCAATATACGGATACAGAATAGACAAAAATGGACAGATATAGTAAAAAGAAAATGCGGGCAAGACGTACGCACGAAAATCAGAGGACAGTTACTATAGTGATTCGAAAAGCGGCAGGTTAGAGTGACAATGTAAAAGAGCTAACTCTCAGAAGTAGTCTAGAGGTCAGCGATTTGGATTCCTGCACAACGGAAAAAGAGGTGAGTGAGACCTTCAAGAGAAAACTGCCAGGTTACCAAGGCATGCTGAAGTTCAAAGTGATCACAACCAACCTGCCTCAGCAGCATCATACTATAATGACTTTAGTTGAAGTTACTGCTGTCGAGTTACTCAAGACTGAGCTACTAAGAGTAGGCCTACTATATTTTAGAGTCCGTCTTCGCGTCATAGTAACTAGGTGCTATCGATGCCCTTCTTATGGCCATCAGAGCCATAGTTGTAATGGCCCAGATCGAAATGCTAGTTGATATCGATGCGGGCAGGGAGGACACAGGACGACTGCATGTCCTAAGTGCTTCCTCTGCACAAGCGAAGGGAATCCGAAAAGGCACCGACATATAGCCTGTATTGGCGCCTGTCGGACCTTTCATGATACTCTAACGAAGAAAGCTAATAGTTCTCTAAACCATTCAAAACAATAGGGTTCAAAGACTGCAAAATTTCAGAGGAGGTTCTGTAAACAGTAGTAGAAGTGTACCTAGAACTTCTTTTATCCATGTACAACTCCTGCCTGAAAGCTGAAATATTTTATCCTAGCTAGAAGTTGTGAAACTTATACTTATTAATAAGAGCAAGGGCCCGTCGAAGGTACCTTCAGCATATCGAACTCTGTGCATGTGCCATACTACTGAAAAACTCATGGAGAGATTATTGAAGCCACATCTTCAAGAAGCAGTAATACCCCCCCCCCTCCCACATATGCAAATCGTCCGAAGGATTGAAGTACCAAGTAAACCTCTTTGTCTTTCAATAGCTATTGAAATACAGGTAGTGAAAGCGATGTCGAATTTGAAAAAGGAGATATAAATAAAAACAAGTACAACAATAAGGATGTGTACTTATTTGAAAGTTCCTACGTATCCGAAAAAAAAAACGTGAACTCGTAAATTGTTGTATTTGACCTGATAAAAATAGAATAGTGGTTGAAGCTCAAATACAATCAAGGCAAGGTTTCAATCGCGTGTTACATTTTAGACGCCTATCTAAAACGCAAAACTATTATTCTAATAATCTAAAAAAAGAGAAAATAAGTTGTATTAGCGTGAGTATATTTTACACTGCTATCATAACGCCCGGTATGTGATTCGATTTATCCTGACAAAATACTACAGGTTGAACAGATCGACATACTATTATTCATTAATAATATTAAAGATTGAACAAATTTTTTCATTATTATAATTTACTAACTTTAATAACAAAAAATATGTATACAATTACATGAAAAAAAACAAATTTAACCAGGACTCTAAGCTGGTTGAATATAATAATACAGAGCTAAACCTTTTTTACAATAAAATTTTGTCTTTTTACAAATTTTACGAAATTATGATTCTCAACTTTGTTTATGAACGTTATAATACTAAATACCTAATAATACTTAACAATATATATCTAACAATACTTATTCTTAACAAGATATACCTACCAATACTTATTCTTAATTCTAATATTGACATTCCATGTTTTTGATTTCTTTTTAAGCAAGACAAGATAGTCTTGTTAGAAATACGCTGTCCAGATTATCTGTCATATAAAGAAAATATGATACTCTCGCTCTGAATTTAGTATACGAATGGGAACAACATAGTATTATTTTCTTCAAAAATCAACTGCATGCGTGTTAAACGTAATATTTAGATTATAAATAATTTATTATTATGAATTTACCAACATTTTTACTCATAACATAACAGCCAATGTTGAGAAGAAGTTGATCGTGGCGAGCATGCAACTATCATACAACGTAATGCCGAGATGCAATATATGTGTGACAGAATATACCACGTGACTGCATGTCGCCCCTGTTCATTGTAACTACCGCCTAAGAACATGAATTTTCTCTTGTTTATAAACTTTATTAGATATCAAGCAAGAGTTGCAACCACAGTATAGCTGATTAGTGTGTAACTTCCAAAGTTCGAGCAGAATTATTTAACTATATATATATATATATATATATATATATATATATATATATATATATATATATATATATATATTACATTATATTATATTATATATTTATCAGTTTTAAAAATTGTGTCTGCAAATCTGAAAATCATAATTATAGATATGTGTAATATGCATTTGTGTATGAAGAATCCAGTGAAAACCCCATGAAACATCGTACGCACAGTGCATGTCGCTCATCAAATTAATAATCAAATAAGTGTCAAATATGGCGACAGTAAAATAATCATTCTCTCTCCCTCCCTCTCTCTCTCTCTCTCTCGCTCTTTTTCTCTCCCCCGCTCTCTCTCTCTCTCTCTCTCTCTCTCTCTCTCTCTCTCTCTCTCTCTCACTTTCGCCTGCTCGTCTCTCACTCCCACACCACCTAACTGGAGTGCAGAAACTTCATAAGATTACAAAAAATTTAAACATCTTGAAAGATTTTTTCTTGAAATTATTTCGTTCAAAGAGAACTAAAGGGATCGTAAATTTCAGAATTTATTAAACGTGTGGTATGAACAGTGAAGGAGAGGGAGAGAGAAAGAAAGAGATAATTGTACAAATCGAAGAAGTGGGTGGTTGTCTTAGAGTTCTCTCTCTCTCTCTCTCTCTCTCTCTCTCTCTCTCTCTCTCTCTCTCTCTTTCTATCTATCTATCTATCTATCTATCTCTATCTCTGCTTCCTTCTTGGTGCCTCCTTCTTTCTTCGGAAAGGAAACTCAGGACCAGGTGCCTGTTAGTCTGCAGACCTACACCGTTATATTGAAGAGAAGAACAACGCGACAAGGGACGTGCAAACACAGCGTGTGCCGAAAAAGGTGTGCATTTCGTTCTGTGTCTGATTAATATACGAATATTTCTACGGCACCAAAATTGGAATTGGAATAAATTTTATGCATATGCAATATTTTTTTCCCTCCCAAAATAGAGTAGTTTAATATTTTTGTTTTTATAATAAAGCAGTGCACACTTTTTTTTAAATTGTGTTATAGTTATTTTCTCTTTAATTTAAATTTTGGAAAATGCAATTTATAGTACGACAATATTATTGTATCAGAGTATTCTGTGCACTTATTATAGACTATCCATTACCTAAAATCAATATTAATAGATGATGGAATGTCACATGGAGTAACACAGGTGACCAAGGGTCAGGAATGGCAAAGAAACTTTTTAACATCTTAACCTTAACAAATGAATGATTTTATTAGATATATTTGTTAAATCAATTATGAATATTGCTTGTAACATAATCTAAGAATAGTTTATAATTTTTTCTTTAACTAAAAGCTTTCTGTAAAATTAGCAAATTGCATGAAAAAATATTAATAAAGCTGAATTAATGTTTTAAAGGATCTTGTTTATATAAAATATTAAATAAATTAGGCACAGTAAAATATGATGTCGGATCGGAAAGCAGAATTAGAAAGGAAAAAGGCCAAACTTCAAGCCATTAGAGAAGAAAAAGAAAGACGAAGAAGAGAAAAAGAACAAAAAGATGTACGAATTTAAATTTTATATAACTTTCAAAAATATTTTCTGTAAAAATACTATATTATACATAATATATAACTGTCTTAAGGTTGAAGAAGCAAGAATTCGAGCTTCAGCTACTAATAAAGATCAGCAAAAGGAAGTAGATGCACTATTATCTTCATTTGGTGTAGCACCAGTATCTGGTAATAAAATAAAATATGATTTTATCTTTTCTTTTTCATTAATTTTTATTACTTTTTCTATAGAAGTA
Source organism: Sycobia sp. Sy_11 (assembly GCA_018907035.1). Lineage (NCBI taxonomy): Eukaryota > Metazoa > Arthropoda > Insecta > Hymenoptera > Epichrysomallidae > Sycobia > Sycobia sp. Sy_11. Next base: position 2,627,507 of record JACCIC010000071.1, on the reverse strand, counting down.
CTATCGAGTTTATCAAGTGTAAATTCTATAGCTACTCCTGAACAGAGTGTTACTGCAACTCCAGAAACAAGTTTACAACCAAGTAGTATTAACTCAGCACATAGGTAAAAAGAAATCTCCTTTTAAAAGTGATGCATTGGATAGAAAGATGATATCGAATAAAATATCTGGAAAATTAATGAATCAACATAGCATTCAGTAGTGCACTGAAATTTATGTTAATAAGTTTTTAATAAATTCTGTTGATAAATTAAATTTAAATATATATTGTTTATCTAATAGAATAATTTTAAAACAAAAAGAAAGATAAAGAAATAGATATAATGGTAAATATTAAAAAGATTGAATTAAATTTATAATAAATTTTTTAAGTTTCATAACATATTTTTCATATCATGAAAATTGTACATCTTTTACTACACAATGCATTATTATTATACAAGAACTAAATTTTTATTCTAATATAAAATCTTTGTTAATTATTAATTTTATTAAATCTGATTGGGTAAACTGGTGTATAGCGTACCAAGAAAAAGGAATAGAGAATTGACCATTGTATCAGTAGCTCACACAAACATTCCCCCTAAAGAACCAGTTGTCTATACAAAACAAACACAGACAGCACAAGTTGTTCATGCATCCCACGACGGTGAGTACAACTTTCTTCATAATTACGTACTGTTCTTCAATATTTTTATTATATACACCTGACATTCACATTTCGACATTCATGCCCTACAATTTTAGAGGAGTGCGATGTAAAATTGATTTTGATCCATGTATCTAACTTAAAACCTTTAACTTATATTAATTATTTGTATACTTAATGGATGATATTGCTGACAAGTAACCAATTTACTTTTTTTTAACTTGTACAGAAAAGGAATGATTTAACATTTAATTGTTTTTAAAATATACTCACCTGTTGCCTAACCATCAAACTATATATCATTAAGATTCATTGTAGAGTAATTAATACATTTTAGGTATATTATTTTAATCATTTTAAGAATTAAAAATTAAAGTATATATAATAAACACACATTTTTATTTAAATTGTGGACAATGTTTTTACTTTATGTTAAAAATTCTTTGTTAATAGTACTATTTGTTTATCATATAAACAAAAATGCCTTTGAAGTAAATATTGATTATAATGTACATTTTTTTGTTTGATAAATTAGAGTTTCTAAATTAATTTTATGAATTAATGTAATTATTATACTAATGTTATAATTTATATGAAACTTTTAAAATTTGTTTTCTTACATTTATGAAAGTTACTATTTACTTCAGAATAAAAATTTATAATATAATTATTTAATTAAGTTATGATAAGCTACAATTGATAAGATGAAACTTATTACAATATAAAATAAGTATATTATTTTCTTATATTTTATAAAATCTTTTATGAAGATGATTTTATAATAATCTTCACCAATTTTCTTTAACTTATTGAAGTTGAACTCTAAAGTGAAGCCATAAGAAACTTATGTCCAGAGTTTGAAGTGGAGCATAATATTTTTTGTAATTTTTAAGTTTTTTCACTTGAAAAAAAAATTTTAAAAATTGCTTTAAGTGCCCAGGGTTAAAGTAGATGTTAAATTTTTTGCTGTAAGGCTAGATTAATTTTTGTTACCTTTTAAGTCTATGTAGTTTTTTCTTCTTTCATTTTTAAATGGATATAACTTATTTCCAATTGGAGAGGAAACTTACATATTCATACAATAGTTATCCTTAAACAGTTTTAACTAATAACAAAACTTAAGATAACCTTTTGTTGCCTAATGAAAATACTTTATATTTTTATTATTATTTAAAATAAGCACAACAAAATTTTTTTTAAGTATTACATGATTTTGTTGTCTACATCTATACTTAGTAATGGGGAAATCATTTTGAATTGTATGTTGTTTTATTAAACTTAATTAAAATATATCAGAAGCAGCAGCGAAATTCATTTTATTAGTTTGAAAAATCAGAATACACTTTAAAACTGAATTTGTATTTAATTAATAAATTAAAATAAAAATTATAAAAACTGATCATGATTAATACATTAACAACTGACTACCTTAATTTAAAAAACGATTAAATAATATAAATTGCAATAAGATAAATTATTTTTAAAACATGATTCACTCTGAATAATAACTTTAATTAATATTCACTCTGAATATTATGTGTGTATATATATATATATATATATATATATATATATATGTATGTATATGTATGTATATGTATGTATATGTATGTATATGTATGTATATGTATGTATATGTATGTATGTATGTATGTATGTATTACAATGAACAAATACCTTGCTATGAAATGTATTTAATAAATTAAATCTTGTAATATATATTTTAAATATAATTGTTTCATATTGTTGTTTTCAAATAATTTTGATAAATTTATGCATAATTTCATATTCTATTTATAATCTAAAAATTTTCGTCTTTTAGTGAATCATTTTAATGTTTTTCTTTTGATTTTTGACAAACAAAAACGTGTCTTATTTTTAGTCTGTATATTTAGTACAAATTAAAATTGATATTTTTAATATTTTAATGATATTTTTTTATAATATTGTTTCGTATTATCAATGATTCGTTGTATATATATTTAATTTTGCGGTAAATATCAATTAACAGGGTTCATTATGTCACACTTTCTGGAACTCACTTATATAACATGCACGGTAATGATGGTGAAAGTTGAAAAGAATATAACATAGGGATGTTATAGGCACTATGTGTAACTCAAATACCTTCTTCACGGCAATATTGTTTGTAACAATCACATATTTTGAGAAACTCTATAGAGTTAGAAAATCAACAAGATATTTCACATTTTCTGTACACTTAAATGTTTATTTTATATACCATAAAGAATTTTTAATGTAAATAATTAAGCAAAAGGGCTTATCTTGTTGATTTACTATAACATTTTTTATTTCCTAATATACTTAAATGTTTTTCTAATTATGTAAAAAATATTTTCACTCTACTAAAACTCATCATTGATAAGTAAAGATTCTATTATTAGAAGAATATTGTAATTGACAGTGCCGTGTTTAATAAAAAGATCTACAGGCCTAGATTTAAAACTACAGATCCTATAACAAATGTTTTAAATTTTTATAATTTACAAAATTTCATTTTTTTTTAATTTTTTTCATAAAGAGAAAGAAAATATTTCTTAATTAATTTTACCTAAAATATTTGGCTCAATATATAATAAAACCTAATTATGTCAATAGCCTTCTAAATTACATTTCTGTGATCATTTTTCATAAATATTGGCGGTTGCGGCATACTTAAAAAAAAACTAGGCTACAAATATATTTATATATTTAAAAATCTTAGTTTTCAGCAAAACTTTAAATTCGATTATATATATCGGAAATGGTTAATTTCTTTTTATCTCTGATCCATAACAAATAATGTCAGAAGCCTACGATGGCTCCATCGTTAGAGTGAAGGACTAGTAATTCGGTGATCCAAGTTCAAATCCCGGTCTCGGTCCATTGACACAAGCAGCGCTGTACTAATTTATATGTGCTTTGTTTATAAACACATCGTTGACCCCCGTCGCTGATTATCACCAGTATTTGGGAGCAAAATTTAGCGACATTAAATATATTTAAAATAATAATAATAACAATAATAATAATAATAATAATAATAATAATATCAACATTTAATTAAAACATAAATATTAATTTTAATATGTCTAATGATTAAGAATCAGATACTGTATAGATCTTTGTTGAATTTTATTTCAAAATTATTAAACTTTTGTGTTTTATTGTTTCTTAATCTAAATTTATATATTACAGTATTTAAGTAGAATGGTTTGCGTTAAAATATAGAATAGCTATATATAGTATATAATAGTCTAATTTTAATCAAAATTCTTTCACAGTTATACCGATAGAATAAAAACTTCATTTTAAATATTGAAAATAATACACATGATTGCGATTTAAAAATTTGCTACTCTTTAGTGGGTCCCTTTATAATCTTTAATCGATAACTTGGCCTTAAAGCGGCACTGATTATTCAAATATTTAGATAACACTCAATGTTTCATAGTCATTACAGAAATATTCAATTCTTTACATATCAATGGTAGACTTTGGGTTTTGACGCGATGATTCCTTAATAATAGTAGTGAAAAATAACAATGCAGAAGAAAAACGACAAAAAAATTAATAATACTAAAAGAGAATCTAAAATTTTTTCCACTTCTTGCTTGTGGTGTTTTTGTTGTATAATTAAAATATGCATACGCGTCTCTTCCCTTGTCTTGCAATAACAAATCACGGTCGAAATGCGACAATGGGTGTTGGACAATGTAAAGGACTTTCCGCCTCCTCTTCCACATACACCATCTACTCCTCCTGTTCGACAACAACACCAACTCATTCTTGCTCCGCAGGCTACTTTGAGACCGACTGGTGGCGTCCCAGGAAAGGTGGGTCTACACCTAACTACCTATGTATGTTTCGTCTTCTTTTCACATTTTGTTATACAACAATTTTTTAATCTTATTAATGCGCTAGAGCTAAACTATAAAAATGTATTTGATTTTTATACTATTATAAAAGGGCGACGGAAATATAATTTATTTGTAGATCAAATTTTGTATTTGAGAAAGGAAGCATCGAAGAATCATATTATTTATTCTCTGTTATTTATTTGAATTATTAGTTTCGAAAAGAAATTGAATTATACTAATTGTCATACAAAGATATATGAAACAAAAGAAAATTTAAGAAAATAAAAATAAAAGATTAAAAAGAAGATTTACAAAAAGTTTGCGTGAAAATTTCTTATCATATGTAAGTTTTTTAATAGTTTAATATTATTGTAAATTTAAAATATTATGAAGTTTTCCTCGTCAATTATTTTTTAATAGTATAATTATCTGGAAATTAAGTTTTTATAATTTCTGCTATATATCTTCTTTCCTCATATTGTAATTTAACCTGCTATTAATAACAATGCTGCTATATTAATAGATAGTTACATTTTTTAGTGTATTGTAAGATGAGCATATTATCCAAACAATTTTTTAAAATAGTTTTTTGATACCAATAAATCAATTTACTCTCTATGTATAATTTGTTTTTGTTCTGGTTTTTATGATTTAAAAATTTATATTCCTGTATGTTGCTATAGTGATAGATAGCTTCCTAAATAATATTTTGTTTTTAACAATCCGTAATAATGAAATACTTGCTTTTTGTATCTGGATACTAACTTTTGTATGCTTATCAGTGTCTGAATTCTTTTCTAAATAATCTTGTATTTATTTTTAAACCGTTTCTTTTTACTAACAGAACATGTAAGGACTGAATGAAATTTATCAATTTTATAGTGCTAAATGTGATTGACCTTCCTAAGGTAATTTGGCGTCCAATTATAACAAAGGTGCAAAATTAATTTTCGTAAACGTGTTCGTCGATGTTTATGAAATGACGCACGAATGCTGGAGTTACTTAGGGGGTGGGTATAAGTGTGACAAGGCATTTATCAATCCCACCTTAAATTTTATTTTATTGCCATCACCTACATTTAAATGACTTTTATTATAACTTATTAAGTTTTATTTTGAATGTGTATGTATATATATATATATATATATATATATATATATATATATATATATATATAACATTTTATTAAACAATATAAGTTTGTTTTAAAATTATATATTTTTACTTTTTTCTTGGAAAATTTTCTAAAAAATAATAAAAACATTTTAGTTGATACGGGGCTATCCATAAACTAGCTGATTCAGGGGGGGTAGGGTCTATGTTTATGCACGTAATTAGTATAGTTAATTTTACTTTATATTTTTTTTAATAATTTAAAAAGCTTATTCTTAAAATATAAAAAAGTGACTATATATATATATATATATATATATATATATATATATATATATATATATATATATATATATATATGAAGACGGAAATAGAATTCGGTTGAACGAGTAAACAAATATGCGTCTCCTCTCGTTCGCGTATTCATTTGACTATAGTTTTGATAATGCTCTGCGAAGATGCCATAGATAGTGTTTCGTTTTAAAAAATGACAGCATACGGTCAGTATATTCTAGACAGATTAAGCATGGTGTAGTTCACAGGGATCTAAAGCATCTGAAATCTCTTTGCGCCAATAGTGAAATGATTTGAGATAAAGGACGTCGAAGTAGATGTAAACAGTCAGCAATTCAATTATCAAAGAGCAAACGAAAATGTAACTGTAATTAATGATTTACATATGAGGGCTGTTTCACCATTCGTTCATTATGATGCCTTAAATGAATAAATAATTTGTAATTTCTTATTTGTTTATAATTAAAAAATAGAAATCACATTTTTAATGAAGAAAACTACGTGTTTTTTAGGGGCAGGGAGGAGGGGTCTAGTGCAATTTTACGATGAACTACGTGAAGGGAGGGAGGAGAAAAAAAATTACAAAATCCGAGCCATGTAGTTTATGGACAGCCCCTAACGAAAATAAAATTTTGATAATGATTATTTATGCTTCGCCATTCTCATAAATGATTAAGAATATATTTATTCTATTTTTAAAATTGTAAATTATTTAATTTAACCATTATTTAAAATTATTTATATGAATTTTTAATTTTACATACTCCATGAAAGAGAAACAAATTAAAAAAGTAAAGTAAAAACGTAATACAAAAAACAACATCTAAAAAACAAAAAACAAAATTTAGTAACAATAGTCCCGATCATAGCCTAGTCGACCAGGCTCCAATGAACACCAAATAAATAACAGTAAGTTTTTTTCGATAAACTTATAGAAGAATAGCGCATGTCGATAATGTGAAATCTGCAAATCTGAATCTTCTTTGATTAATTGAGGCCCAAGTCGAAATTTATACTGTTAAAACAAAATTATAATTATTTAGCAACCAAGTGTCGTACGTAAAAATTACAAGATTGCTTTTTTTCATAATTCATTTTTTTTATAAGGATTAAATATTTTCAAATCTATGATAATAATTTTTGTATTGAAAAACTAGATTTTTTAAAAGATATAATAATCAATGTTCATGATAATGTGTGGACGAAAAGAAAAGTTTGTATGCAATCCATTTTTTTCGCACAGCATAATTTCTACATTGGATTCGACGATATTGATTTTTTTAAATCGATATAGTAAATTAAGAGAAACAAATACCTGATTATAAATAAAAAATTTTTAAAACATTTAATAACATGTAATTGGTTTTTTTTCTCATTCTAACCTACAAACTGCATCTCTGCCGCTTGATTCCGATTCTCATAAGGAAAAATATAGTCCTAACCTAATACGAAAAGGCTTCTTTACGAAACTCGATACAACCAGATACAACTCTTGGCTTTGCGCAACTTTGTGTCGTGCCGTAAACCTCCCGGTTTGTAAATAAAGCCTTTCCATACCCGGTAACAAATGTATTACGTGATCGATGGATGTGATCGAGTGTTTTAACTATTTCGAATTATTATATACAATGATTCATAATAGCCAAAAAATATTTAACGTTCATGGGATATTAGTTACAGTATTGAAGAAAATGTAAACCGGAAATATTATTTATTCATTAGTAAGTATAGAAACGCGCTAGTGTAATGTAAGAGAGCGCAGTTATTATATCTTTGAAAAAAATGTTCTTTTGTTTCTTTGTCTTTTTAATATTATGATTTTGGATTTGGAAATGTTTGAGTTTTAAAAATAAATTCATTGCAAAGAAAAAATAAATTCTGAATATTTTGGAAAAAAGTGAAAGTTTTGACTGATCCCAATTGAAACAAAGAAGATACAGTTTTACAGACTGAATTATAAAAATAAGACTGTGTATGATTTTGTATCAGTTCATTGAAATAAATCTACCGCTATTTTTATGATCATTCAAAATTTTAATTCAATTAGACTAACAGGTCGCTTAAAAATTTTCGGCACAGAGGAGTAATTTGAAAGGTATGAGTTGGACTATGGAGGATAGAAAGAAATGAAATTGGAAATCCCTCGATGCTTCTACATGCAAAAGAGAGAGAGAGAGAGAGGGGGGGGGGAGAGAATGCAAAAGCCAAAGTGAGTAAGGGAAAGAAGAGAGGTAAAAGTAGGGGAGCAGAGATTTAACTTCCCCTCTCTCCACACTCATTGCATACCCCAACCCAACTCTTTTTTTCAAATATATGCATTTGAACGATTTGAACGCAACTTTACAGGGTTTCGTCGCCAATTCTGTCCCAAAGTCCTACCGTGAAATTTGACACGATTTTAGCGGAATTTCCACTCCTTTTCTCTACCCTCCCATAAGTCGGAGAAAAAGATGTTTAAAAGACTTTTAAAAACACTTTTAAAAACATGTTTAAAAGACTTTTAAAAACACTTTTAAAAACATGTTTAAAAGACTTTATGGCTATTGACTCTGAATTTGGGAAAAGGAGAAAATTTCAAGTAAAAAATTCCGATACCAAAATGAATAGATTTTAATAATTGTAATACGCTTAAGTCAGTTCAGTAACTCCCACATTGCATTCCAGTTGTGCTTATGTGATGCAATCTACTACAGTAAAGGCGCGGAATTGGAAACAAATGTGTAAAAAGTCATTGAAAAGAAATGTAAAAGAGTATTATTTAATGATTAAAGTAACTTTTATTATTATTATTATTATTATTATTATTATTATTATTATTATTATTTACTTTTACTTTTATAAAAACCACTCAGTAGCGGCACGGATATGAATACGATTTAATATAATATTTTGAACTCGATCGAGAGTCGAGACATACACCTTACTGCACAGTTTATTGTTTTAAACCCCTTGCTATCTCGGCGCTAAATGCCAGCCAAACATCTGCGGACTGCATTGGAATTCCCCGCAATACGCATGCATGAGCACCTAGCCACGTTACCGCCGGAGCGCATATCATGATCAAGACCACCGAACTATCATGGCTCGAAAGGAGGAAGAAGGACAATCGATGCGCTGATTAGCTCTAGCGATACCTGGGGATTGATATTTTGCGATGTGATACGGGGAAGGTTGAACTAGTTTTTAAGCAATACGACTCATTCTCGATTCGACAACAGACGCGTTCATTCAATTTATTTTTATAAAGAAAAAACTCTTGATTTAATTATAAACGCATTTATGGATTCTTATTTATTCTCTCCTTTCATTAATATTCAATAGTTGTTTCACATTTTATTCATTAGTATTTTATTCATAATAACAAATTTACTTATTTTATTCTTAATTAAAATTTTTAATTAAAATAATAAATTTTTCGCCGCTTAATTAATTAATTTATCTTTATTTTATTTACAATATAATCATCCGTTTCAATTCTTGTATTACAAGAGTGAGACATCACAATTGTAGCCGCCGACAATTAAAAATACTTCAATCAAGTGGAATTGCAGGTGGTTGCGCTTGTCTTTATCGCTTGGTGAATCGATGAAAAATAAAAACAATAAACGGGGCAAGAAGCAGTATGTGTCGACTCTCTATCGAGTTCTATATATATATATATATATATATATATATATATATATATATATATATATATAACTATATCCATGTCCGTACCGCTACTGAGTGGTTTTTATAAAAGTAAAAGTAAATAACAATAATAATAATAATAATAATACAAGTTACTTTAATCATTAAATAATGCTCTTTTACATTTCTTTTCAATGACTTTTTACACATTTGTTTCGAATTCCTCGCCTTTACATTCTATATTTGTACGTGAGGAGCTGACATGTATGAAAACAAACATGACTTCTACTGTAGTAGATTACGTCACACTTAAGAACTAATCAGTGAAACAGTTACATCCAAACAGATCCCCCTCTCTCTCCTCCATAAATTGCAGATGTAGCAACAAGTTGGTACATGTATTGGCAGGTTAAGTTCATAAGGTTTTTCTTGCTACGATCCGCTGTAACATTATCGAAACCACGCCCTCATTTCTTTCTTCTTCCGCACTTCGTTGCTCATCGTTAGCTTTCTGGTTATGCGTTGATTTGAATGAAATGATTTTATTTATATTTAAGGGCTCATGGTACATTTTAATCGTTGCAAAGCAACTATACACTCATATATATACACAAAATTTTAAACACTGCACTAATTCTCGCCGAAGTTACAAATCTTTTGCGAGCTACAGATGAACTTTGTAATTAATATTAAGAGTGAAATCGAAGACAAGCCCCAATAATTTAATCGACTCATAAGTTTCAATATAATCCCCATTTGTTCACGGCTGTGGGACAGTTTTTATTCTCAGATCCTTTAAAAACCTACAATAACCGACTCAGAATACCTTTGTTTTCTTAATATTCATGTCCAAATAATTATTTCTAGACCACACTAGTTCTTGTAAGAAGTTATACACTTTTTTTTCTGGCGGTTTTCTATAGCAATGAATAATTAAGTCAGGAGCATAGACATGTTATTTAAATTCTTGATATTTGTAATAGCGTCATTAATGAAAATAGAAAAAAGAGCCAGGTCTAATATAGAGTCTTGCGGGACTTCTGATAGACGGATTTGAGTTGAAATATAACCCAAATAGAATGCGAAAATTGAAAAAAAAATTAAATTTATTAATAAGAAATGATAAGTTAATCACGTGCATGAACATCAGTGATGTTCATGCACTTGCCTTATAAGTGCTATCGATTTGGCTGAATCCAGACTGGTAAGAGTCAAGTAGAATGTGATTGTCAATTTATCGCATAATTTGTTCATATATGATTCAAGCATTGTAGAACTTACATATAAGATACTTATAAGCCTATAGTCACTAATGTCACAAGTTAACTTATATTTAGGGATAGACCGTAGAGTGGCGCGTTTCTATACTTTCTTGAAAATACCCGATCGTAAGGAGCAATAATAAAAGTTAGTAAGAATTGGAAGAACGTCTGACAAGCAATATGTTATTATCTGTAAAGATATTTGATCATCACTCAAAGCATTCAATTTTGATAAACAGACAAACAAACAAAGCGAATTCATGGGATAACAATTTCTAAGTTAAATATTACTTGAGGGAAGAGGAAAAATAGGGATATAGCTTAGATAGCGTCGCAATGCATCAAAGTAACGAGATGCTCCATGTATTGACAGCTTCAAATTACCATTTTGATTGAGTGACTTTTATCGCTGCAACTATCTGTGAAGCAGCGTAGCGTCATCTAAGCCACACTTCTCCGAGAAGGCTCTTCGTTATTGAAGCTCGATGTCAACGATTGAGCTTTGAAGTTAACGTTTTTTAGCTGGAGTCATGTCCATAGAGATATTAGAGGTAGAGCACGTTAATCCTATCCTTTTGCATTGGACGATATATAGCTACTTAAACGTTGCCTCCAAACTTTTCACTAGGTTGAGTTAGTTTAAGGTAAACACATGTCTAAAGTAAAATTTGTCGAAAACAATTGATTGTAATATCGTAAAGGAGTCTATTTAAATGTGATTCTGACTGACTCTTACTTTTCAAATTATTCCCCTACAATGGGACTTTTTGAATACCCTGTATATTAATATAATAATATTTTACATTTTATGTATATGGAATAAATAAATATTGTAAATTATTCATAAACTATTTATTCTCAAAACGTTTATTGCCATATTTATATTTTTAAATAAAAATTAAAAATAATTTTATAAATAGTTTTCTTAATAGAAATACTGAAATATGTGGGAGAAATAATTGTTTTTTATTTTAAATAAGGATTATTTATATTAACTTTTATCAGTTACATATTTTATAATTTCCTCTTGCAAAGTCGATCTACATTCAAAGAGATAAATGAAACGTAAAAAAAATCTATAATTAGTAGAAGATTTGAGAAGATTTTCCCTTTGCACTTGTCTTAGATTAAAAGATATTCACAATTTCAAGAATGATGTTTTTTAAATATATTTCGAATGATAGGATTTTGCAAAAGTTATACATTTTAAGTGAGTCGATTTTAATGGAGGATATCAAAATATGTTGATGATAGTGTTGAATAATATAATTAAAATATATTATAAAAAATGATGTTTCAGGAAAATATTTATAGTTACTTTTATTATATAAGAATTTTAGTTAATAAAAAGAATTAAAAAAATTAGAGTTATAAGGATTCTTATATTTACAAAATTATAAATATATTTCTCTTAATAAATTAGTTTTTAAACCAAAATATAAAAGTTTTAATAAATCTTTAGAGCTGAATCTCTGATCTTTAATATCAGTGAGTCAATGCATGTACGATGTTTTTAATAATTGTATTAGCATGAGGGTCAGGTAATACCAGAAAATATATTTTTTTATACTGTTATAGTAATAAAAAAAATCATACATGGGAGGAGGCTATACCGTAATAACATTTTATTGTAGACATTTTTGTAGCGTAGGCATTTACTGCATTGAATATGTACGTTTCCTCCGAAGCGCTGATATCCAGTCGGCACAGTATTAAGCAAAAAAATTGCACTTTTTATAATAATCTACATTCAACGTAGAATTAAGAACTTATTTAATTAATTATAATTCTTATATTTAAATGTTCATAAGCACTGAAAAAAATTTTCATAATAATAATTTTAATCAAAATTTTAATATAAAATACGGAAAAAATATTTACATTGAGTGTAGAAATTTTTAACTATATAACGCGATGACAAAAAAATCTAATCAGTACAATTTTTTCCTTATCCTTCTCAGCTCATGCATTCGACTATTACGGTAAGTCACACATTTTTCTTGCTTTTTACTGAATATAATGATAGCTCCGAGTTGATGCTCACAAAGATTACTTTTTTGTCAATACTTTTAAAGAAACGTGCTTCATTATCATTGATGTTTTAATTATTTTTTTATTACAAATTTTATTTTACTCAATTTTTTTATTATTTATATTTGCATTAGCCAATGATATAAGAATAATTTATCGAATTAAAATTGTTTTATGGAGTGAGAGGAAACGTACGGAAAATAACCAATACGTTTTCAATAAATAAAACAAGAATATATGACCAAGAATAATATGGTAATTTGGATATTTCCTGTAAGAACTTGGTAAACACCCATATTAAAAATATTACCCACAACAATAGATATGGTTGTTTCTCTTGATAGAGGCCAATATTCACTTGGTAACTAATTGACTAATTTAAATTATTTGACTGTTAATTTACAAGAATTATCTCAACGTTATACCATTATATTTTATATACAATTAAAAAGTGTGAAAAATTAGTTTTTCATATTTAAACGAGTTCAAAATTCGGATTTTTGGTAAATATACTGCGTATTATTAAGGCTCTCAACGAACACCAACACGATTCATTTCGTAACGAAAAGTAACAAAGATCACAATTGCCATCAAAAGTAGCACAATTCAATTCTTGTATCATCAGGTAGCATAATCCAATTCTCATGACAAAGAATGTCACATTTCAGGAAATTCACAACATTACCACTGGTATTTCCTGATCTCACTTGGAAAACTAACATATTCATTGGTGTAACTCGTTTAAATATTGCTAATACCTAATATATTCCCTTTTGTATGTTTTGAAACAAAATTTTAAGTTTGACACTTTTCCAGAAAATATTTATGTGTTAGTTTTCCACGCATACAATATTGTGCTAGTGCTTCTGGGGTAAACATATGAAATAAGCTAAATCTAGTTTTCGATAAGAAATTAGAAATTGTAATACTGTTCCATAAAGCAATACGAAATGTGTATTTTAATTTTTAATGTGTAGATTTTGGAATGCCTTAGTATTCGTGTGAGGACCGTTTGAAAAGTGTTAGTTTTCGTTGGGCAGACAATTGAAAATAATCTTGATTAACCATAATCAATTCACGTCTTTTAACTTTCTTATTACATTATTAACTATTTTAAAATTTTATTATTAATTATTTATAAATTGTAGTTCTCATACAAATATTATAATATAAACACTAGTTTTATGTGTTTACAAATGCCTATCATGTTCCCAATAGATCCCCGTTATCGATAGAATGTTATTATCTAATAAACTTATTAAGTTGTTGATAAAGTAAATGGGAAACATATTTCTGATCAATATTGAAAACTGTCGTATATATAGAAAGTCAGCATTTAATGATTTTTAATCTTTATGGCAACATATAATTTTAAATTCTAGAATCAACGCACTACAATTTATGTATAAGTAGTTAAGTATGCTTTCACTTGTAAAATGCATTCACAATGTTATATTAATTATGCATTAATGCATTCATTTGTTAAAAAACCTAATATCATACGTTAGAATAATAACAAAACCTTTAGTGATGAAATAGACATTAATAATAATAATACACCCACAAAAAAGTTCTAGTAAAAATTATATTAGATCCTAGGATTTTGATTACAAATTGTAAATCATCTAAAAAATTATCAGATTTTTATAAAATTTTATTAGCGAGTATTGAAAATGTTACCATTATCAATATGGACATTTTTATATTTTTACAGCCTGTTATTAAAGAACTAAGTACTATTGTAAGTTTTACTAAATTTTTTTTCCATATAGGTATAATAATTTAAAAAACTTTCTCGTTACAATATAACGATTAGATATTGAAACGTACAACTTTGATATTTGAACGCTTTTGACTTGAATAAAATTTTAGCGATTTTAATTTTTTTATTTTTTTTATTTTCATAGTGAAATATTTACTTAACGTTAAAGATGTAATATTTCATTTATAAATTTTGGATGCTGGGAGGAGGTACAGCATTCATAGTTGAAATATAAATTAAAAAGTATTTTAACGAGTATGTGTACGTGTGAGGAAAGTTTGGAAAAAATTATAACCTCTATTTTGAGAAACAACTATATATATATATATATATATATATATATATATATATATATATATATATATATATATACTTAAAAATTTTCTCCGTTAAATTAAGTAATTTACATAATCAAATGCAAAAAACATAAATATAAATTTAAGTGATTGTTACAACATTGAAAACTTGCGCTCAGTAAGAATTATTTTTAGGATATACCTTTAAAAAAATTAATAACAAAACTATATTTAAGAAGACTGGTATATATCTTAATAGTCATTGACGTAAATATTCAAGTCAAGATATCTGTTTTAAAATAATTAATACATTTAAAATTTCACATTTTTAAAAACATATAGTTCAAACTACATTTTACATTCACATATTGCTCTATATAATTTTTTATTGAGATAATGCACACTAGTTATAAATAATACATGATTTATAAGAAAAAAATTCTTAATAAAAATTGGAAATATATCTATTATTATTCGAAATATCTAATGCACAGCTGCTATTATTAATTATTATTTTTATCGATTGGAGTAATTGTTATAATGTTAAAATGTTAAATGAAATAATTTCATATGTATTAATTTTTTTGAGAATTATTTAATTGCGATTGAATAATTAAATATAGAAGATTTGTAAAATAATATTTTATCTTGCAATCATAAATTATGTACATTTTTCTGATCGCGCTAAAGAATGTTTGTGAAAGCAACTCTTGTCACAACTTAACGCACCTTCCAGAGTACTCAACTATTTTTACGTGTATTTACGTAAAGTAATTGTTCTAAACTTTCATGTATGGAAATCTAACCGCTATGGTGAGGATACTTGTACTAATTCTAAACATGGGGTATTCTTCAGGTGTTGGCTTTTACTCGAAAAATGATGTTTTTCGAGTAATTTCTTGTTCATAACTATTATACTTTGATTGATACTATTTATAACTTACGTGCTTATATTTTATGTGTAATAAAAATAGTCATATTAAAACAGTTGTGCTTTTTCTAAATCTGTATGAATTATTATTATCACGTATACGAGGCACTGAATTTCAATCAAATGTTTCTATAATAACTTTACTGTATAATGAAAAAAATTGATAATTTCATCTTCTTGTTCAATATTTATATAAAAGAGCTTTTTATACCATATATGTCTATATAAAATCGATTAAGATTTTTACAAACAATAGATTAGGATGAATATTACATATTATTTTTATCAATAAAAAAATATTATTTTTAGTGCTAAATGTTTAACCATGTAATTGTTTTAATATTCACATAGTATTTTTATATGTGGGTAGGAGAACGATAATTTATATACCATGCACCAATATTTAAAAAAGTAAACTGTAATTTAGCTGCAAAAAATATAAAATTTAATTTTATATAAATATAAAATATACACTAAAGTTGGTAATCTGTATACAAATATTACAAGAGTTTTCTAAATAATTATTATTTGTTGTTTAGAAGAGTGAAAGTCGTGTGATGTACGAAATTTGCTTTAAACAGGGAAAATGTTTTTGCATGCCATTATATGTTCTACGGGTCAAAATTATTAATCACTGGATTAGAAACAGTTACAGTGTCCATTCAATAATAACAAAAATTGCAATTTTTTTACATTTTCTTATGATATCTTTATTGACAGTTAAATTACAAGGCTGTAGTTTCCTATTTTTTAATTTATATATTTTTTATATAGATACACTTTTTTATTTTAAATATTTTAACTTCTGAATACTAATAAATTTTTAATTTATTAATGTATTATTGATTAGTATATTAGTATAGTAAAATATTATATTTTTTAGAAAGTTATGATATGTAATAATGTATTTAAATTTGCATTGTATCGTAAGACGTAGTGTGTTTAAAATCTTATGCATTACTGTAAAAAAAACTTTTGATAATGGAATTATGATTATTCTTAAGGTATTTATTATTAATTATAAATTATGTTGGAAAACAAAAAAAATCTGCAGTATTCATAAAATAAATATAATGAATATATTATAAAATACAGAAAGTGTTTTAATTATAATTTATGGTAATATGGTATATTTTAATTTGGTATTTTAATTAATTGTAATTTTTATATGAATGGGCACTGTTTAGTTTATATTAAAAAGTTCTTGATCCTATTTAAAATGCCTTAGCAATAGACTAATCTTCTTGTCTTCTCAGTTTAGTATCGATGCGTTTTATAAATCCTGTAAACTACAAAATTTAGTGTAACTATTCTTTTCATTATAGATTTAAAATCATAGTTTGTATTCTATTTCTTTATTTTGTTGCTTTATAGTTGCAACTTTCAGATTATTTTTAAAGAAAATGTATTATATAAATGTGAAAATAGCATCGGCAGTATTCTGAGAATGATGAGGATCCTTTTTAATTTTCTTTTTATTCAAATATTACGATCTCGAATTGATTGAATATTTTTCTTTTCCTTTCTTCAAGACGAATACAATCTAAACCCTGGTTTAGAGTGGGAGGACGAGTTTACAGGTAGGTGAATCTCCAAAAAACTCGACATATTAGTATATATATACATATTTATTGCATTGTGTTTGTTATTATTATAGTTATTTGATTGTTTTATGTCTTGATTTGTTTATATGTAATGAATGTCGAGTTTGTACGCGTATTATATCAATTTTTTTGCAAAGGAGTGTATAGTATACTGATAAATTTGATTTTCTTCTTAAGTTAATAATATGTTTTACTATTGAATTTCACATTTCATTTTAAAAAAGTAAATTTTTTATAACTTTCAGTAATTTAATTTAAAAACTTAGTTTATATTATTTTATGAACTGAATTATCTTTAATATTTATTTAGTTTTTTACAGACTATATCAAAATAATCTTATACATTAAAATTGATTTAAATTTTAATTGTTTAACAAGTATTAATTTAAAAAATTAAAAAAAAAAATTTGTTAAAAGAAATCTATATTTTTATTTTTTGTTGTTTATTAGTCTTTTTTTATATTATTTGCGAGATTTCTTTTTTCAAATTCATTTATGTAAAATAATAAACAAGAGGCAATCATAGAAATGTTAATGTTTGTTTTTAAAGTTTACTCCATATACACATATACGGGCATGTTTCAGTTATCATTCCAATGTTGCGAAAATTATTAATAGTTAAAATAATAGCAATACCTATATATAAAACTATAATTGCTTTATTAATATAAATATGAAAATATTTTATAGTGTCGTCTGACCTTTTGAATTTAATTTATTTAATTCAAACTGTATATTTTATAATATGTAAAACTTAGAAAACTTATAGAATGTGTACTTTTATTTATTCTTATATTACTACAAAATTTAGAAGCTTCGTGCATGTGATTATGATTTGACTTTATTATTTCTGCAACATATGTAGTTAGGATTTTCTTTTCCTCGCTCATCGTATATATATAAAAACTCTTTACATTAATTTGGGTTCCTTAGTTACATTATAAAGTTTATAATTAAATTCAAATATTTTTTAATAGCATGATAAAGCATAGAACTGCAAAATCAAATTAGTTTTATTTTTATCACAGTCGATAATTTTAATGCTTTAAACACGTGTTTGGTAACATGCACACGAAACACAAACACGTTATTTTGACACAGCATGCATTTTTTTAAATATACAAACAAAAAACAGAAGTTCCAGATTAAGCTTCAGTCAATAATTCCCACTTCGACTGTGCGTTACGAGACTCAGGAAGTTGCGTTAACATTCCCACATATTATTTTTTGTTATTATTACCCATTGCTTTATTTTTTTATCTCACATAAAGTGGACCTTTTATAATTTTATTATTTTTACAAGCTTATAAAACGGAAACTTCGACGTTAAAAATAATTAAATTATTAATCTCAGAGCATGATTAGTTTATTATGTAAATGCTAATAGTGTTTTTTTTCCTTGCAAATGCTTCCAAAATCCTTTATAGTTTAAATTACTGATTCGAACTACCTCATTAATCGTCATGAGAAACCCTGTTTTATATTTGTATTTGTTAATATTAGTGTCATAATTTTAATTATTACGAATCGTTGAAATCAGACAATGTATTCTATTTAAAAAGTATTTGTTGCAAAGTAATAAACTTTTTAATTGTACGACATAACAAAAAATTATTGAAAAAAAAACTTTATTAATGAAAATATTAATTCAGCCGAGAAATTATTATTTATTTCTAGAAACTATTGTAATTTAATAAAATAAAAGCAATCGCAGAAATTTTACAACATCGTGTTTCCCTTAATCTAATTACTGGTTATATACTTTAAACAAGTTTTGTTCTTTTACGATATAATATATTTTAAAAATTTATACTTAGTTTTCTGCTTTAAACCTATTGTTGATTCATTAGTTTGAATATATTCCTTGTCCTTTTTTAAATGTATTATTTCGTATTATTTATAGCATAACACTTATGAAATTGTTTAAGAGAATTCATTCAATATATACTTGTTTTATTAATTTATTGCTCTTTTATTTAAGTAATCCATATTATGCTGCAAAGCATGAATGTATTAGATAGTGAGAAAATTATAATAGCTGCAAAAATGAGCAGATAAGAGTCACTAGTAATTAGTTTAGGCTCTTAGAGAGTTTGTTTGATGAGAGTTAGTAGTAGGGCGTTAGTTCGTGTATGGGACCGACTTATTCACCACAGTTTTGACATATGACGATGGCCAAGCCGAGGATGAAGAAAGTAGCTTGCCACATCTCGATGGCTTTCAGAGCAAACTTCCACCTGGAATACTGCCACATGGGCTGCCTCAGGTCAAGGAAGTACAACCTGCTATCACCCAAGTCGAGAAGGAAAAGGAAAAGGAAACGCCAAAAGAAGGTCAGTTCTTAACATTTTGATGATGAAACTGTTCATCCATCAAATAATATTAAAGTAAATTCGTGTTTTTTATTTGATCAATGAAATCTTTATTAATCGTCAACAAGTTATTTAAAATATTGATTGTTTTATTATATATCTACGAGATAAATATTCGAAAAGTCAAGTTAATATAATAAAAGTTAAGTCAATATCTTACGGTAAAAAATTTTGAATGTTTTTTAATAGTGATAATAAGCTCATACATTAATATGAATATTTTTATAGTTAGAGAACTTAGTGAAGAAGAAAAGCAGATGATCATTCTTTCAGAAGATTTTAAGCGTTTTGTTGATAGATCTAGTAGAATTGTTGAACGCGCGCTTGGCGAAACTGTTGATATATACACGGATTACACAGGAACGATGGATGGAGATGATGGAATGTAAGTTAGAGTTTGGTTAAATATATTTTGATTATATACAGAGTGATTTATGTAATTGGAGACCATATAGATTCTTTTATACGAGGTCAGAAAATTAAGTAATGCGACCGATTTTATTTCTCGGCCTGTCGTAACACTGCGAACTTGTAACTCCGCCACCGTGATAGTAGATCCCTACTATCTCGATTGAGACTTTGACGACCCTTGTACGATCATTTCTTCATCAGCTGTTTAGTGTTTTGTAACAACGCACGAGTAGTGCATGTCACGAAAATGGAATAGAGAAATTTAGAGCAACGGCGCGCGATTAAATTTTGTGCGAAATTCGGCGAAACCGCGACAGAAACTTATGAAAAAGTGCTTAAAGTGTATGGTAGTGATGCCCTGAGTCGTAGTCAGATGCTTAGGTGGCATGCCGATTTTAAAAAAGGCCGTGAAAGCGTCAAAGTGAGGCGCGGATCGGAAGGCCAATTCAAGTGCGAACCGAAGCGAATGCGCAACGAGTCCGGTTAGTTCGAGTTAGACCGACGACTAATCATTCGAACCGCAATGTGCTCGAAAGATTATGAAAAAGGGTTCATAGTGCATCCAGAGATCACGAAGACTTGGGTTCTGCATCACGACAATGCTTCCTGTCACAGTGCGTTCAGTGTCTCTCAGTTTTTGGCGTCTAAAGGCATTGCACCGTTACCACAACCGCCCTATTCACCGGACATGTCACTCTGCGACTTTTTCCTATTCCTCCATTAGAAAAAATTCGTCAAAGGTCGACATTTTGACTCCGTTGAAGACATCCAAGAATCTGTGACAAGGGTACTCGGAGAGGTCCCACAAGAAATGTTCTAGAATTATTACGAAAATGTGAAAACTCGCTGGAATAAGTGTATATATGCGGGAGGGGACAACTTTAAATGTGATCGCAGTGATGTACCTTAATTTTTAAATATACTCGATTTTTGAATTTTGTCGTTTTACTTAATTGTTTGACCTCGTATGGTTTTATAAGGTTTTGAAGAAAAAAATTTTTAAAAAACATTCTAGAAAAAGCAGGGAATAATATTTGTCAGTTCTTCTATAATCTGTAAAAAATCAAATTTAACTTTGCTTGAACTTTGGTGACATCTGTGTAGGTTTTTTTTATAATATATACAATTATAGAATATAATATAATATGCATAATTATTAACTCAAGGTCAAGATAAAGAATACTATAAGTTGGTTCTTTACATTAAAAAATTGGAAGTCAATTTATTGATAAATTAATCTATTATTAATCTTCTATAAACTGCGTCAAGATGTGCTGTAATTTATAATTCTAGATATATACGAGAAAAAAGTTATTTTCAGATATCTGTTGATACATTTGAATGATATTGTTTAGTAATAAATTAAATTTTGGATACAAGAATGTCGAACTTCGGCTTGCGATTATCCAAGAACAATAAACAGAGTACAAAGATCATAAGTCATGTACAATCTGTGAGTCTAAGCTGGATGTTCTCATATTCTAAAACTAGCTTGTTATATTTAGTGTTGAAGTGTATCAAATGTATCGCCAAATGACTATTTTCTTTTTCCAAAGTTAAAAGAAAGTTTGAGTAGCCAGCACTTTGCTTCAAATGATAAAATTGTTAAATCGTGAATTCAAAAACAGCGCGCGCCATTTTTTAAAGAAAGTATGTTTAAGCTTGTAAACAGATACAAAAAATGTATTAAGTCCGAGGCGACTACGTAGTAAAATAATTAACCGACAAAAATAAAACAAATTATTTTTATAGCCTAAAACTTATGTTATTTTCTTCCTAAAACAGGGAAATTTACTTTTTGAATGTCCCTTATAAATTTTTTAGAGGATAGGTTTAAAAATATAACAGATATTTTGTGTATATGTGTGTATATATCCACTAATTACAAGCAAAGTATTTGATTTTCTAATGAAAGTGAATTGTCTGAATTATATTCCAAATTTATTTTGAATACAATTAGAAAGTGTGAAATAAAAACAATTTTACAAAAAAACAACGTCGAAAAATTGTATTAATAAAATTATTGTAAGAAATTGGATTGGAATAATTGTACTAAAAAGTCGGAAATAATTCATAAATATTCCGATTAATAAGAAAAAAATTAATCAATTTGATAAATAATTATTAATAAATAATTCAATGAAATTTTAGAAAAATTAATGCGCTAAGGTCTCGGTGAAGTCGACACCAAAAGTAACAAAGTATAAGGTAAAGTAATACACTCAAGAACTATTATAATATTAAATTGGTTTAATTTAGCTAATTCGGATAATATTCTGAACTCTATATAGAGAAGAGTTTTGTGAAATAATTTTTTAAAATAGATTTTAATTCTATCGGTAAAAAATTATTTACAAAATTGAATAAATTTGTATAATTGTATGTAAGATTTATGAGTTATTTCAGACTTTTTAATTCAATTATTCGAAGTTGATTTTTTACAATAATTTGATTAGTACAATTCATTGAAGCCATTTTTTCAATGTCGCAAATTGAGTTTGTTCCACATTTGGCTGTACGTAATGTCTTGTAAAAAAATCGTAGCTCGTTAAAATAATAAAATAAATAAATAACGAAAAATCATAATTGATATTAATTATTATTCGCATAATTAAAGCATTCATATTTTAATATATTCCTTTTAATTTCTTTTAATAAAATAAAATATTAAATATTTCAGTGATGATAAGAATCATCAATGCCTATGGTTCAACCGCTTTTTTTACGATGACCACTGGTCGCGCAATCGGTGCGTTACGGCACTAGATTGGTCACCTCAATTTCCTGAGCTTCTTGCAGCTGCTTATAATAACAACGACGACACACCCAACGATCCCGATGGTGTTTGTTTAGTTTGGAATACTAAATTCAAGAAGACGACACCTGAATTCATTTTCCACTGTCAATCGCGCGTTATGTCTACGACTTTTGCCAGGTTTCATCCTAATCTTATACTAGGTGGTACATATTCCGGTCAGGTCGTACTTTGGGATAATAGAGTGCAGAAGAGGATGCCTATTCAACGTACACCATTGTCTGCAGCTGCACACACTGTAAGTATTTATTTTCAGAAATATTGCATTAGGGTGTTGTATACTTTCATTGACAATGAGAGTATATAAGTGCAAAAGCCATAAATCTACAAACAGAGGCTCACATATAGTTTGCACAGGTATGCGATAGTATGGATGACCGAGTTGCTTCAAATTGAACGAGGTAACTTCGGAGGTAATAACTCCGAGGGGCTAATCACTCCGATTGAGAGCCAAGTTCTCAAAAAATTCTCTTTTGGCTGACACCGAGATATCACCGAGCTCTCTTTAGCTCTCGTGGTTCTTTTCTCCAATTTAACGCCTTAAAAGTAAACAATAGATCGAATTACATTTTTAAGATTGTACAAGCGATAAGAGCAAGAGTCGAAGAGAACTGGAGAGAACTAAAGAAAACCAGAAAATGTCCAATCTCATTATATATTTTTAGATAATTTTTAGGTATTCGGTATGTATCTAATTGTGCTTCCTTGAAGTAAATATTTTTTAATGAATTTGATTGCGCACAGGTGAGGATCGCGGAAAATTTTTTAAAATTTACTTTTTGATAAAAATTTCAGTTTTTTTATTAAATCGACATTATCTTGGAAATTCTCCATCAGATGAAAAAATATCAAGAGTAACTTTCGATTTATAATTAAATTTTTCATGAGAATTAAGTCTTTTCAAAACGAAAAAGTTAATATTTGCTTTTTAACTCTCAATGGTTCTCTTTGTCTCTCAACGAGCTCTCACCGAGCTCTCATCGGTTCTCTTGTTCTCTTTAGAAGTGAGTAGCCCCTCGGATAACTCTAAAATAAGCCCTGTAAAGTTTTAAGAATTAAAAATCGTACTTATGTCGTCTGTTTTGAATTAAATTAATAAATATTTTTATCAGTCTTATTGTCTCCATACAATAATTTATTATACTAAAATAATGACAGTCAAACTGTCCTTGTTTGTGATCACCCCCGAAGAATCTGAAATAGAAATTACTACTAAAAATAAAATTAAATTAGCTTCAAAATTAAAAATAATAAAAAAATAAAAATAAAAATACGTTTCGAAACGCTACGATTCATCTTCAAGGACTAAACCTGACTAAACTAAAATGAAAACCCGAGTAGGCTACTATATATATCGTATCCCCACTCTAATAGTACCTCGCTTCGCTCGGGTAACAAACATACTCTCCTCGGAAAACGCCTATTTTGCTCCTTGTGTCACATAGTATTTTCCCATACGAGGGTGCTTTTTCTTTCTCAAAAAAATGCACAAAAAATTGAACGGCAAACTCACAGAATTAAACAATGCCACCCCCCATGTATTAGTCATGCTTAGATAGAGTAAGCAGGTATAAAATCTAACGGTCCAAATTATACTCGCTCCGAAATAAGTTGCCCTAAAATAAAATGTAATTCGTTGGGTTTGAAAAAAATATAATATTATCGATTTTCTCTTAAGGCTATACCTGCAATTTACTTGAATTTCATAACATTAAATTAAATTATTTCCTCTTATTTGGAAATTGATAAATTATGTTAAGAAGAGATGTAGAATCGGGAGATGGTGGTTGGGGGCGGAGCCCCCCTTTTCTATAAATAAATAAGACTAATCAATTGAAGATTATATGTTTGTTAATAATCTACTCTCAAATTAAAATTTAAACAAATTTAATAGCATAATAAATAAGATTTAAAATTAAAACTAATTTTAAAAAAAGATATAGATAATTTTTAATACTTAAAAAACATAAGAATTTTTATAATAAATTTCACATAGAATATAAATCTTATTTTATTTTAAAATCTCGAATACCTAACTCAAAGTGCAAAAAAAAGGTCGAGCCCGCGGTCGACTGGCGCATATACTCATAAGCTCGCTCGTAAGTCTAAACATCGTAAATGCCAGATGTTACGCAGGCACGGAAAACTGAGAATCCTGCCGGATTACACAGTTTCGTTCATTCACTTTTCCTCCCAAAGGAGGGAAAGTAAAATTCTGCTTTCTGATTGGTCAGGAAGCGTCCATAAACACTTTTCCTCCCTAACGAGGAAAAGTAGTATTTTGCTCCCTCTAGACAGCTGCAGAAAATCGTATTTTGCGCCCCGAGTGCGGGAATAGTACATTGTGATACAAGGGAGCAAAATAGGCGTATTCCGACGAGGGTATGTTTGCCGCCCGAGCGAAGCGAGGGCGTCAAATTATCCGAGTCTCAAAACGTCTTTGCTCCTGTGTGTCACATACTATTTTCCCATACGAGAGCGCTTTTTCTTTCTCAAAGAAATGCACAAAAAATTGAACGGCAAACTCACAGAATTAAAGAATGTCAACCCCTCCCCCTCCATGTGTTAGTCATGCTTAGATAGAGCAAGCAGGTATAAAATCTAAAGGTCCAAATATAGATAGATACTCGCTCTGAAATAAGTTGCCCTAACATAAAATGTAATTCGTTGGGTTTAAAAAAATATAATATTTTCTGTTTTCTCTTAAGGTTATACCTGCAATTTACTTGAATTGAATAAAATTAAATTAAATAATTTCCTTTTATTTGGAAATTAATATAGTATGTTAAGAAGAGATGTTGGATTGGGTGGTGGGGGTGCAGGGGGTGAAACCCCCGCCGGGGGTTGGGGGCGGAGCCCCCCTTTTCTCTAAATAAATAAGACTAATCAATTGAAGATTAGTTAAAGTTTGTTAATCATCTACTCTCAAATTAAAATTTAATAAAATTTAATAGTATAATAAATATAATTTAAAATTAAAACTAATTAAAAAAAAGATTAATCGACTTAAAGCGCTAAGGATTTACTTCCCAGATCCAAATAGAATATGCCTTAAGCAATTTGAACCCAAAATATATTATTAACATTATGTTATATCTTAAATGAAAATATCTCGTATAATAGGCACTTGTACTGTAATAGATTTTTTGTGACTAACCAATTACTTCACAGGCTTATACTTAAACTTGCTTTTAAATATTTAAAGTTGAAATTCCAATTCATCTAGCTTCAATTTGGAATAGGATTTAACTATTTTAGTCATCTTTCCAGATAAAAGCATATTTTCAAGATTTATAAGATTAGCCCTACGTTCTTATTCTACTCTATCTTTTATTACTTTAGATGTATCTAACACTGCAAAATATTATTTTTTACACTACTCAAAAGGAATTTCAGTTATTTTGTCTATAATTTGTTCTGGAAGAAAACGCTCAGTAAAAATTAAACTAACTTATACTAAATTAAATGTTTAAATGTAACTTTTTTTAACAAATTTTAAAAATTTCATAATTTCAACGATTTTGAGAGCTTTTTATTGTTAATTCTATTGCTTTATTTGTTTCATTTTTATATTTCTCTTGTAATATTTGATTCAGATGCTAAATAAAAAAAATTTTGACATAAACAAATCGAGCTAGATATCGTAAGCATAATCCAAAGAATATTGCCAATACATTTTACCAAGTTCATAAAACTATCATAAAACAAATCCTTGTTGCTGTCTTTAAAACATTTTTAAACAATTTTTTACATATAATGTCTTGAAAATTTATTTAGTCATGAAACCATTTCAAATACAGTAATAAGGTTTTGTTTAAAATTACTTCTATTATTTATTAAGAAGACTTTAGGTACAAAGGTTCTAAAGTAATTTTAGGAACTTTGTACACCTTTATAAGAATGTGGTATCAATGTGGACAATTTGAAAATGTTGGACTATTTTTAATTATTTTTGTGTCATATGGTGATGCAATATAATAAATGTATCACATCTTCATATAAAAAATTAATTTTTATTTCAGCATCCTGTCTACTGTTTAAAAGTAGTTGGTACACAAAATGCACATAATTTAATCAGTATATCTACAGATGGTAAAATGTGCTCCTGGAGTTTGGACATGTTATCGCAACCACAAGAAACATTGGAACTACAAAATAAACAATCCAAACAAATAGCTGCTACACAGTTAGCTTTTCCTTGTGGAGATGTAAATAATTTTGTAGTTGGAAGTGAAGATGGTACAGTTTATTCTGGTAATTATTGAACCTATTCTTAAATGAAAAAAAAAACTAAAAATTTGAAAGTTAGAAGAAGTAAATAGTTTGATGTTATATTATATGTTATAAAGTAAGACTTTTATTTATTTAAATTAGCCAATTTTTTTGCATTTTTAATTTATAATTAAAATTGTAGGTGCTTAACTTCAATTCAACAATCTATATTTTAGATTTAAACAATTATTATTCGTAAATTCAAGAAAACTATTAATTAATGTGTTACATTCTGTTTTAATAAAGCTTGTAGACATGGCACAAGAGCAGGTGTAACAGAAACGTATGAGGGTCATCAAGGCCCAATTACAGGAGTTGACACTCATTCTGTACCAGGGGGTATCGATTTCTCTCATCTTTTCCTTAGCTCTTCTCTTGACTGGACGATTAAATTATGGAGTCTGAAAGAAAATAAGCCTTTATATTCTTTTGAACATAACAGTGATTATGTATATGATGTAGCTTGGTCACCATGTCATCCAGCAGTTTTTGCAGCAGTTGATGATTCCGGCAGACTTGATTTATGGAATCTTAATCAGGATACTGAAGTTCCTACTGCTAGTGTAGTTGTTGATGGATGTCCAGCACTTAACAGAGTTTCTTGGACGCCTAGTGGGTTGCATGTTACCGTTGGCGATGATAGTGGAAAAATATGGGTTTATGATGTTGCAGAGGTTAGAATACAATTATTTTAATTTAATTAATTTGTTAGAATGTATTTAAGAATTTATAATTTATATATTAAAAGCTTATTTAACTTAATTACGAAGGTTAATTTTAATTAAATTATAATGATTTGATAAAATATAATTATATGATAATATATTTAAATAGTAAATTGTCGTAACTGATTAATAAACTCAATATTGTAATTATCTTTATATAATAATAATAATAATATATTGAATTATGAAGCAAACGTTATTCAACTTTTTTTTTAAATTTACAGCATTTATCACATCCTAGAATGGAAGAATGGAATAAATTCCTTTATTGTCAACAAGATTTTAAAAATAATAAAGCTGATGAAGAATTAGATAAACTTAATCTTAGTTCAGGACCATCATCATTATCGTCTATGGCATCAATGTCTTCAGTTCCACTCCGATAAATAATGTATGAAGATCTTGGATAGCTGAAAAACTAAAAGCTTGTGTTGATCTTGTCATTGATTATTTTCAATTCAACTTTCATAAAATGAAATTATGTATCTAAAATAGAATTATAAAAAGTTATAAAATAATTATTAATGAAAAATATTGTTAATTAAATAAGATTGAAATTATAGATATAACTAATGCCTATTAATCAAAGGACATTTGAATTCGCTATTGTATCTAATTCAATCTTAATTGAATCAAATTCTATAATCAATATATGATATGTAAAAAGGTGTATTACAAGTCTTATATAAGAACGTCATTATTATAATTTATTTAATTGTAAGAAAAACTTCAAAAAATATTGAAGTTTTAAGTGATTGTCAAAAAAGTTGCGCATAACTGACTCGTGTAAATTGCTGTATAAGAAGCTTTTTTAAAAAATATTCTTTTTTCATAATATAAATAAAAATACAAAAATTGTTTGTAATTTTCATTTCTCCTACCTATTAAGTTAAATATAAACTATCTAATTATTATTAATATATTTTATTTGTATACGGGTGGATTGGGCTTAATTTAATAATAAAACTTGTAACATTAAAAAATTTGTAACATTTATTTATGATTATAAATAACTTAAATACTTCTTATCTATTATTCTTCAATCAGCACTTATCTAGTAATAAGTTATTATTAATTAACTTTTTTCGATTCCTCTGGATTAGATGCTAAGCTACTTTTATCTATTTCTTGTTTTATTTTGTCAATGCCAGTAGAAATGTGAGTAGGAAGATTAGAAAGAAATTTTATACTTATTATAACACCTTGATTCCAATACTTTGCTGCATATGATTTTATGTCTGAGAAATTTGGTATCTGAGCCATCTAAAATATACATGTTAAAATTTGTATAGATGGAAGAATTATAAAAAAATCCATTCTTTTATTTATTATTAATTTTTTGATATAATCAGAATAGTGTACATCCACTAATGTAGTTGTTTTTTTAAAAAATGTAAGCTTACTTCATTAACGATCTCTTTTGGAACATTATCTTGTAGTATAGGGCTAACATTTTTATATAATTTGTTGTAAAGTTTTGCAGAGTCTTCTGGAGTTGACCATAAACCTTCTTGAATAGTATAATAAAGTATGCCACCTGCTATGCTACTCTTTATACCAAACCTAAAATAATTATAAATTATAATTATACTTTAAATATACATTATATAAATGTATATTAAAAATCAATATTAGAAGTGTAAGATTAAATTATCTATCAGAATACTTTAATACTAAACTTTTTATTATATAATGATAAATTCGATACATTTATTTTTTGCAACTAACCTCATGAAACCCATTTCTTAATATAGAAAAATCTCTTTTATAAAAAAATATTGTTTTTTGTTAATGAAATAAAAAAATTTCCTTTACAGAATTTATAAAGAAACTATACAATTATAACACTATAATATATCAGAAATCAGCTATACCTATAAAACATGACTATAACATAACCTAATGTGGCCTTGATGGCAAAATGCCAATAGATGCAGATGCAGCAGTCCGAGAAGCAGACGCAAAATGCAGATTTTCTTAGAAAATTAAAGAGCATGCGCATATCATATATCAGGTACTGAATTTAAAGATTAAAAAAAAAACCTTTACATAATTTTAAGATTATATATAGTAAATTATTCAGTTTATTATAATTAAAATTTAAATAGATTAAATTAAATAGATATATAGTAAATTATTCAATTTATTATAATTAAAATGTTTAATTAATTGTCAAATGATATAAAAAATAATCTGAATGAAAATTGATATTTGATAGGAGTAATATCTACTTATTTATAGTTGATTAATATCTGATGTAATTTTTTTCTAAGTTTTAGAGCATTTTTATTAATAATACTAAAATAAAATCTAATAAAATTAAGCAAGAGTAATAAATACTAATATTAAAAATATGGTCTTTTATAATTATGAAACAATGTTTATTCTCATTATTTACAAATTGTTTAATTATAAAAGCATATTATCTTTCATATATTTTTAATCTTTAGTTTTGGTACAACAAAAGTCAGGAAGTGTAAAGAAAAAATTACTTATGGAACAATTTGCTTATTACAGTTAACAGAAGTCCATATGAATAAAAATTATCATAGTTTTTCTATTAAACATATTTTGCACATGGTTATAAACCCAATTCTTTGATTGAGTAATTATATTTTTTTAGTGTGTGCTACATTTTATTTTAACGTGATCGCCGAGATGATTTTCTTGAACGTGATGAAGATTCATGAGGAGAATGTCTGCGATGTGTTCTTCTGCTGTAATTACTTCGACTGGGTGATTTATGATGACGATTATGTCTTGAACGGTGTCGACTTCTTAATTCACCACTTTTTTCAGAAGACCGTCTTGATTTATGAATTACTTTATTTTGTTTTTCTTCTGTATCTTTATGTTTGCTTAATTTTGGACTACTATGTGATAATTTATCTTTCTTAAGGGTATTTTCCTTTTCGGCTTCTTTTCTATTACTTTCAATTATTTTACCATTACTTTGTAAATTCAAACTAGTACTTTCCTCATTTTTTTTTTCAGGTTCATGGTCAATTTTTGGTTGTATTTGCTGTATTTTTTGGAATTCTGGATATTTAATAATTTTTTTTTGTGCCTGTTTCCAATGAGGTGGTGTAAGACTTTTGGAACGACTTCTAGATAGTGATCGGTACCTACAAATTCCACGTCCTTTAAAAATTCTTCCACCTGGTGATTTTTTAAAACCCTGACGGCGTTCTTGAGGATATTGCCTTTGATTAGCATTACTAGTAGATCCAGCTCGATAAAGAAATTTATTTGTTGGTATTTGAGGTATTTCATCAGGATCTATTTTAGTTGTCGATACAAGTGGATGTGGTACATCTTCTACTTTATGTTTTTTTGGTTCTGGCATTTTACAATCTTCAGCTTCTGTCCATCTTTTTTTCTTTAATTTCTTTTTTTTACCTTTTTCAGAATCACTATCTGAGCTAGACACACTGCTCTTATGTTTTTCTTTTTTTTTTGATTTATGTTTGGATTTTAACACAAGTTCTCCACAATTAACAACTTTTGCATCTTGCAAAGGTCTTGACATACGATCTACTGGAAGTCCTTCAATATGCGTTACAACTTCTTGGCCAGATATAACTTCTCCAAAAATTACATGAATATTGTCAAGATGAGGGGCTGGTTGTGTAGTTACAAAAAATTGTGAACCATTAGTATCTTTTCCTCTATTAGCCATTGATAATAAAAAAGGTCTATCATGTTTGTAAGTAAAATTTTCATCTTTGAATGTACCACCATATATCGACTCACCACCTGTTCCATTTCCTACAGAAAAGTCACCTCCTTGTATCATGAAATTTTTAACAACTCTATGAAAAACTATGCCTTTATAACATAATGGCTTATTAGTTGATAAACCCAGCCCCATTTCTCCTGTACATAATGCTCTAAAATTTTCAGCTGTCTTTGGACACACATCTGAATAGAGTTCAAAAATAATACGACCTATAGGTAAACCACCTACTTCAATATCAAAAAAAACTCTAGGTTTAACTTTCATTATGGTGCATCTAGAAAACTGTTGTTAACAGGAACTCATTTCATTGGCAATTAATGAATTGTAACTTAGACTTGTTTTTTATTAACTTGTTATCAAATTATTTTTTAACTGAAACAAGAAATATAATTTTTATACATTAATATTTTAATAAAGTTATGTGATATTAATAATTACATAAAAAGGTAAATTAAATATTTGTGTACACATATTAAGTATGTAATTATTATAGTTATTATATTAGAAAGTGAATGGCCAAAGTAAAACAGAAAATATAAGGTTTGTTCAGTTAATACCTTAAAAACATCTAACTATATCCTTTGTACTAAGTTCGTACTAGGTTTGTTCAATAAGTGTCTAAATCCATTTCTTTTTTTGGACTTCAGGTAGTTTAGGACGAAGTTTCTTAGCTTATTATCTTGTAGTTTTTGGAGCAGTAAGTAATTTGAGCTGGTTCACTGACTGTCTATTTATTTGAAAAATTTTACCAAAAGTTATTATTATTTAAATATTAATAATTAATATTTACTAAAAGCTAACTATACATAAATTAAATCAGTTTGTATGTAAAGAAATAAATGACAGAGTAATCCAAAATCCAACTTTATTATGATCTTATATATCTCTGCTTATCTATGAGCTTAGACTATAATGGACTATAGACCACGGTCGTACCATAGATATATATTAGCAGAGATATTAGATTGCGCACTCAGGCAACAGAGTTGAAGCAGAGATAATAAGGAGAGATTGCCGATGCCATATGCGAAAGGCTCGACAATTTTCGAGTGCCGGGAAAGTGCGCCCTCCATAGGCCCAACTGCTACACTAACGCGCCAACGCAACGTCATAGCTACGTCAACATAAATTAGTGTGCGCATTTGTCTACGTCACGAGCTGTGGCGTATGCAATAAATATATATAGATATTGCTGTACGCTTCTGTTCAATGCGACTTTGCTGTTTTCCTTTGAATCATACAGAGGCTAAGCCAAATAATATCTAATATGCGCGCAAGTATCAGAAAGCAATTCAGACCCAAACTCCAATGCCAGCTTCATAATGCAGACGAATTTTTCATTTTGCAAAAAATCAAGAATTTCCTTTCTGCCATTGTAAAAATTTCAAATTGAGTCTTATGATTTTGCACTAAAATGGATATTCCATAATTAGTTTAAAAAATTTAATTTTAATATTTAATGCTTATATTATATTGCAGTAAATATCGTGTAGGAACAAAAAGAGAAAATCCATTAATTGTCTCCAATATTAAATATATAAATAATAATGTAAATCAAAAATAGAAAATGAAATTCTTACAATTAAATGCTAAAATAAAATAAAATAAAAGTATAGAAGTTAAGAATTTATACATTATCAAAATTATAACTACAAGATATAAGATTTACATTGTACAACCTTTTACAATAGGATAGAATTTGCAGTTTTGTATTTTCTACAATATGCATTATCAATCAAAAATGTATAAGTATTTTTAATAATTATAAGTAATGACACGAGCTTAAACATATTTTTTAAAAATACGAGTATGACGTAGATTTTAATGTTAACGTAGTTGATCAACCCATGTCTCTGATACTACATACTAAATATAATTCATTAATCACATACATTATTCCTAGTTTCTTTCACATTCAAACAGCATACTTTTCATTTATATTTATTATAATATACTCTGTATTGTTATTTATTGATATTTTAAACAATTCGTGTTATTCCGATTTAACACAAAGATTTGTCTAAGGAATAGAGTCATTTTCTGTATAAACTTATAATGACATGATTATGTTTGTTTATTTATTATATTACAGTGATTGTGGACATACCCTCACTTATGATACATTGGTGATCTATTGAAGAAATTGTTAAAAATAGATTATCTGAATTACTTATGTATATTATAGAGTAATTGCAATAATTTATTTTATTTTGAAAATTATAGTATAAAATTTTAAAAAACATATAATAAAGCGTTTATAATCTTAAATGTATATTATTTAATATATATAATTGAATACAGAGCTGTTTCAAACAAATGTTCAGATATACGTAAAAATTGTGAAAAAGTCTAGATCGATTAGATTACGTATAGATTTTCATTTGCTGGATTACAAATATTATAGAAATTGATAATAAAAAAGTTCTTGGAAAAAATTGAATAAAAAATTATAGATCAGGTCAAAATATAACACTTATTTTCCATGCAATTTTTCTCAATAAGAAAAAAATAAAACCGAATACAAAAAGATCGATTAAAAAATAAATTATAGAAAAAAAATTGGTGAAAAAATTTGTGAGATAAAAAAATTTGATAAAAATCAAACCATATTAAAAAAAAAAAAAAAACAAGAAAAAATCCCAGAAAAAATTTAGTTAAATAATTCGAAAAAAATTGTTTAAATAAAACTGATTTCAAAAAAATAGATTGAAATAATATTAGTTTTCAAAAATGTAAAAAAAGTACGAAATATCGATAGACTACTGCCATATAATAAACTGCTTATTATCTCTGTCTAAACTAAGAGTCTAAAAACTCGTATACATGCTGTTATTTGTGAGGATATATATAACATGCACTTAGCCGTTTGTTTTAATGGTCCATTGTTGTCAGCTGTAACTTTGTTATATAAATTATTTTTTATTACGGTATTTCTGAATGTTTCCGAAAAATATTTTATATGAATATTGTTCTTATATACGAACATTTGTTTTTGATTTTCTACGAAAAGGTTTACATATATAAAAATTTTTAGTTTACTGATTAAAAATCTATCAATGTATTATTATTAGTTAAAATATTAGTAATAAACGGCATTAATTCATAGAATAAAGCTTATATTTTATATAAAATTGTTTGATTCATAGATCTTTTAAAAATAAAACATTTTATGTTCAGCTGGTTCCGTTAACTATTTTAGAAGTTACGATATTTAGAAACAACGTTAGGAGATCTTTTTGTATCTGCAAGTATCGTCGGACCCCTTTGTGGTTCAAAAATCTGACAAAAGGAGTTTTTTTATTATATTTGACATGAGGGTACAGTCTTATCACTATATTTATAATAATAATCTTAAACATATATTATTTAATATACATAATTGGATACAGAACTGTTTCGAAAAAATGTTCAGATGTACGTAAAAATTGATAAAAATTCTATATAGAGATGGATTACGTATATATTTTGAGTCACTTGATTATAAATATTATAGAAATTGATAACAAAAAAGCTTTTGGAACAAATTGAATAAAAAATTATAGATCAGATCAAAATATAACACTTATTTTTCATGAAATTATTCTCTAAAAGAAAAAAATAAAACCGAATACAAAAAAATCGATTAAAAAAGAAATTGCAGAAAAAAATTTTGGTGAAAAAAATTGTGAAATAAACAAAAATTTGATAAAAATCAAACTAGTTTAAAAAAACATAAGAAAAAATCCAGAAAAAATTAGTTAAAAATTGGATATTAAATATTAAATAAACCGGATTTCAAAAAAATGATAAAAAGACAAGTACGAAATATCGATAGACTATTACTGTGGCGCTAAAAGGGGGAAAATAATTTTTCCAGAAATAATATACTATTGACATTATCACACTAAAATGGTCTTAGTGACCATATCCAAGACATCTCACCTGAAGAATCAATTTGATTTTTCGGATTCAATGCCAAACATTCCAATTTAACTATATCAATGAACTTCTTTTCACGCGTTGATGACTTTTTGATTTATAGAGTTGATGAAAACGGGCTTAGTTGGGTAATATGGTCGAAAAAATCCCGACAGTATTTGCTATAAGACTGTACCCTCATGTCAAATGTAATAAAAAACTCCTTTTGTCAGATTTTTGTACCCCAAAGTGGTCCAGCGATACTTGCAGATCCAAAAAGATCTCCGAACGATGTTTCTAAATATCGTAGCTTCTAAAATAGTTAACGGAACCAGCTGAACATAAAATGTTTTATTTTTAAAAGATCTATCAATAAAAGAATTTTATATAAAACATAAGTTTTATTCTATTAATTAATGCCGTTTATTACTATTATTTTAACTAATAATAATACACTGATAGATTCTTAATGAGTAAACTAAAAATATTTATATATGTAAGACTGTTCGTAGAAAAACAAAAACAAATGTTCGTATATAAGAACAATATTCATACAAAATATTTTTCGGAAACATTCAGAAATACCTTAACAAAAAATAAATTATACAACGAAATTACAGCTGTCAACAATGAACCATTAAAACAAATGGCTAAGTACATTTTATACAGAAAATGACTCTATTCCTTAGACAAATCTTTGTGTTAAATCGGAATAACACGAATTGTTTAAAATATCAATAAATAACAATACAGAGTAGATTACAATAAATATAAATGAAAAGTATGCTGTTTGAATGTGAAGGAAACTAGGAATAATGAATGTGATTAATGAATTATGTTTAGTATGTAGTATCAGAGACATGGGTTGATCAACTACGTTAACATTAAAATCTACGTCATACTCGTATTTTTAAAAAATATGTTTAAGCTCGTGTCATTACTTATAATTATTAAAAATACTTATACATTTTTGATTGATAATGCATATTGTAGAAAATACAAAACTTCAAATTCTATCTAATTGTAAATGGTTATATAATATAAATCTTATATCTTGTAGTTATAATTTAGATAACGTATAACTTCTTAACTTCTATACTTTTATTTTATTTTAATTTAGCATTTAGTTGTAAGAATTTCATTTTCTATTTTTGATTTACATTATTAATTATATATTTAATATTGGAGACAATTAATGGATTTTTTCTTTTTGTTCCTACGCGATATTTACTACAATATAATATAAGCATTAAATATTAAAATTAAATTTTTTAAATTAATTATGGAATATCCATTTTAGCACAAAATCATAAGACTCGATTTGAAATTTTTACAATGGTAGAAAGGAAATTCTTGATTTTTTGCAGAATGAAAAATTCGTCTGCATTAGGAAGCTGGCATTGGAGTTTGGGTCTAAATTGCTTTCTGATACTTGCGCGCATATTAGATATTATTTGGCTTAGCCTCTGTATGATTCAAAGGAAAACAGCTATACGAACGCTACAAGCAAGCGTACAGCTATATATATATATATATATATATATATATATATATATATATATTTATTGCCTACGTCACAGCTCGCGACGTAGTCAAATGCGCACACTAATTTATGTTGACGTAGCTGTGACGTTGCGTTAGCGCATTAGTGTACCGGTTGGGCCTATTGAGGGCGCACTTTCCCGGCGTTCGAAAATCGTCGAGCCTTTCGCATATGGCATCGGCAATCTCTCATTATTTCTGGTTGAAGCCCATAGACATATATTAGACCACACGTTTAAACGGACGTTCTGAAGCCCATATTAAAGAACAGAGATAGGCCTAGAGTCGTGCCATCTCTCTTGCTCCAGGGAAAGAGTAGGGAGGCAACCTAACAATAACAATAGTTCCCTTACTTTCCTTTTCTCCCCACTTCCTCGCTTGTAAGAGAGAGAGAGAGAGAGAGAGAGAGAGAGAGAGAGAGAGAGAGAGAGAGAGACAACACGATTCCTTGTATTACTCTCTCACTTTGATTTAGGCTTCAACTCTGTTCCCAGAGCGCGCCGTCTAATATATAAGTCTATGGTTGAAGCCTAAACCAGAGTAAGAGCGAGCGCCGGATTACCGCAGAGACAAAAAAACACATTTGTCTAGGGCCCGGAACTCGGGGGGCCCGGTCTAAGCTCAGCCCAATCTGCGCTTTACAAAAACTTTTAAAGAAGTTTTATAAATTAATTTACTATTACTAAATATACATATATTTATTAGATTTATTATGACTTTTTCTTTCTTTATCCATGAAATTTATAAATATTTCAATCTTTTATAGATATACAAATTAATATTGTTTTGGAGATTTCGCGATTGTGTAATATGACGAACAGAAACATGAGAATTCAGATGCTTAAATGGCACACTCTCACAGAGAGCAATATAGGGAGTCATGTTGTCTCTCTCTTACAAGCGAGGAAGTGAGAAGAAAAGGAAAGTAGGGGAACAGTAGCAGTAGAAATATACGTTCCTTCTATACTCTATAACATTGTTATTATTCAACTGCGCCGCCACTCTTTCCCCGGAGTAAGCGAGAAACCATGACTCCAGGCCTGTCTGTCTCTCATCTGTTTAAGAGTTCTGCTACCTTTAAAGGCAGTCCTAATCGATCGCAGCGACTACTAAAAAAATTATTTGCGGTGGTTTGCAGAATTAAACAGAATGTTCTGCCATACCGACTTATCAGAGACATAGCTTATTATAATTTTTGAGAAGAGGAGCTCGTATATATATATATATATATATATATATATATATATTGTGACGAGCGTCACAAGGCGCCCGCGCCGACTTGTCCAGGAAAAAGACGACGCGCGCACCATCCCGTGGACAAGAAAACTTTAAGGCGTTCGCGCGCCTTCCCCTTACCTCCCCGCGCCACGAGTCGCGCATAACCGTCGGCTGGTGGACCGTCGAGTAACCATAACCTACAGTACGACGCAAACGAGTTCATAGGTGCTCACAAAGAAAAGAAAAAACAAAGGTAATAAGAAGAAAGAAATTAGTTAAAGATAATAGACATAAGATAAATAATAAGAATAAATTATAAGAATGATTAACATGAATAAAGAAGATAGTTAGAAAATAATAGACGTAAGACATTATAAGAATAAATAATAAGAATAAAGAAGAAGTTAGAAATCACAGACATAAAATATGTAATGAGAATAAATAGTAAGAATAATTACAGATAATAAGAATAAAGAAAAAGTTAGAAATCACAGACATAAAATATGTAATGAGAATAAATAATGAGAATAATTACAGATAATAATAATAAAGAAGAAGTTAATAATAGATATAAAATATATAATGAGAATAAATAATAAGAATGATTAAAGGTAATAAGAATAAAGAAAATAGTTAGAAATAATCGACATAAAGATATAATGAGAATAAATGATAGAAGATGATTATAAATAATAAGAATAAATTTAAGAATAAGAATATGGAAGATAATAGTATATAGAATGATATAGATAATAAGAGATAACATAAATAAATTATGATAATAAATACGGCTATTATAGATAAAATAATAAAATAGTTAATGATAGATTATAGATATAGATGATAGTACATACAATTACATCGATAATAAGAACTAATAGACGATTATAAATAATAGAAATAAAATAGCTAATAAGGATAAATAACCGAAGATAATTAAGGACCATAGAGATAATATAGACAATAAGCAATAATTGTATATATAGAATAATAGAGTAAGTTAAGTGGAGTGATGCGAGTGAGATTTATGTAAATGTAGTGATGCGAATGAGAATGGGTGTGAGTGCGGCTACTAGGATAGCAGATCTAATCAGATCCTCGTAGGTTAGTATTAAGCATTTAAATAATATTAAGTTTTTTTGTTATTATGGCTATGATGTACTTTGTTATGCATATTAAACTAATGATTATCGAGTGCTTGATTACAAGCCCAGTTTTTATAATTCTTTGATGGATTAACAAATCAAAGTGTTTAGTTATCCTAAATTAGCATACAAACTAATCAAACTCAATAAAAAATTTTCTTTGTCACAATCATATCGAAGTTAGTCCTTCAGTCGAATTACTGTATTTTATCATAAGTCAGCATTATAATTAACAGTCATTATTGACAGAAATTCATTTAAAACTTATTGTTATTTGAAAAAAAAACGAATTTATTTCTAAAACCATGATTGCGCTTACAATGTTATTTAAAATTCACACTCAGGCACCTTCGGTTCATTCATAGGAAGTCTCTGCGCTACGGACTTTTGAACTTGGATTTTTTTTTTGTTTGTTTGTATGAATCTTAAATGAGCATGATTACGGAGATAGTACTCCTATGTATATGCGTAAAATGTGAATAAAAACGATATTCACATAAATTAAGATGCTTGAGATATATATAATTTGACATAATTGGTATCATGCTTGTGCTGTGAAGAGGACAAATCAGGACAAATTTAAATACTATTAACCTTTATAAAGTTGAATAAATTTTTTTTTCTGACTAATACAGGAACCTTGTATTTAATAATTATTATTTAAAAAAAGGGGGGGGAGAAGTATTATTTATTGATATTAATTCCTAAACTGAGATTTATTTTATCCGAACTTGGATTACCTAAAAGAAGGATTTTTATTTGTCTTGATATGGGCCTTCTATAAGTTCTATAAGTTGGCGGAAATTATTGTTAATATTAGGCCGAACGCTTATTAGTATTGTACGCGCGAGGGCCGTGTTCGGCGCATCACGACCGTGATCGGTCGTCGCCGGCCGCCGCCAAATTTCCCCCCCTCCTTATCCCAGCCTTCTTCCCTGTAAGCAGTGAGACGTGCGGGATTCCGCTGTCGGCCAGGAAACGAGTCGGTCGTCGAAGAGAGAGATAGAGAGAGGATGAGAGGTGGTAACAGTTGTAAAGGCGAGAGAGAGAAGTATTACAAGAAAAGGGCAGCGGAGGAGATTGAAAAAAGCAGTGGAGAAGTGATTGTGGGAGCGTTGTCGAAAATAAGGAGAGGCAAGGAGACAGATTTGGGAGGTCGAAGGCAGTGCGGATATCGAGAGTGCAGTGGAGTGAGCTGGAAAGAGAAAGAGAAAGAGAAAGAGAGAGAGAGGCAGAGAGAGAGAGAGAGAGAGAGAGAGAGAGAGAGGACGACAGCAGGAGGGCCCAAGAAGACAGCAGAGTGAGGTGCGGAATCGAGAGCAGAGCGGAGTTGCGAGGAGCCAAGGAGACGACGAAGAGACGTAGAAGGGGGCCACGTGGCTGCCGAAGATCTTCGCACGTGAATAATCCCCGCGGCAACAGCGAGCCGACCGTCAGCGGGGTGCCGCGCGTTTTTCTACTCCCTTTCCTCTTCTCCCATCATCCTTGTCCCTTCCCCGTAATCTTCTCCAAATTCGGCGAGTGGGTCGGGACGCGGGTCGCGGTCGGGATGGGCCGAGCGGTTTTTTTTTCTTTATTTTTATTTCCTTGTTGTAAATCGAGTTAGTTAGGTGTGAATAAATAAAGAATTTTGTACGGAGACTTATAATTGATCCGTGTGTAGTTCCTTCCCGAAATTTCCCGTTTCATTATTTTAGACCAGCGGAACCTCCTCCGAGGATTAAGGTAAGAGTGTGGAGCATAGAAATTTAAATTATTTTTTTGTGTGTGCGCGACATCACCGGAATTGAAATAAAATTCAAACTTTCGGAGAGCGGATCGTCGCATCACAAAAATGGCGCCCAACGCGGGGCTCGGCCCGTCTGAAGTGGAAGAGTGATTTTTCGCCACGTGGCGACGCCATCTTGGCCGCGTGTCGGTATACGATCGCGTGCGAGCGGAAGTGCGCGACAAGGAACACTACTCGTTAATGGCTTTAAATTTTTTCTTGTTAATAGACGCGTATATACGAAGAAAAATTCTAGTTTGGAAAAATTACTGTAATTTGTGAACTATGATTCTATTTGTTATTGTGAATTGCAGATTGTACTAAGGATTGATATAAATTTGGACCGACGGATATTTGTTATTGAAATTTGAAGGAGACAGAAGCAGTTAATTAGAAAAATAATTATCGTAAGGAAGATGTTCAATTAAGTTCAATGTTAACAAAAAAAAGTAATCAACAAGGAATTGATATCGTTGGGAGACAAAGGTTATTATTTTTTTTTGTAATTTATACCAAACCATTCAAGGACGTGGGACTTTCTTCATTGTTTTTTTTTCGTTAAACAAAAAAAAAGAACAAATTCAGAGGTAAAATTTTTGATTTTTATTGAGTAAACACTTGTTTTTTTTGACATCATTATTATCTGAATTCTAATCTATATCGCAGGTCTATATATCTATATTTGATTATGTTTGTTGTAGCGCTAAGGAGATGTGAATGAGCTGCATTATTAGAAATTGAGACATTTTTAATCAAATTTAGTGCGTTTACTTACTATTATATTAATATTAGATTTATTATCATTAATTCTAAGCTGTATATTAAAATAATACATTTTTTTGGTTGTACAGTTTGATAACATACCGATCGCTATAGTTAATCAATGATAAAGTATAACCATGCTTCTGATGCTGTAATGCTATTTCAGTTTAGTTTACGTATAGTACGACGTAGTATGTATTGACACTGAGTAAAAATAGCATTTATTTTCAATTCGTGACAACAGTAATGAATATATAATCTAATTTTCTATATTAAACGAATAAAGTCTTTATAAATACTTGATTGACATATGGTGTTTATATTATATAAGAAATTTATATTATATTGTCGATAATAAGAAATTTATATTATATTGTCGATCATCATGATTGAACTAAAATTCTTTTGGCAGCAATCACATAAATTTTGTTTATTAAAAATAATTTTTGGGAAATTTTCATTTAAATGAGATATGAATTTCTTAATATTTACTTGAATTTTTTTTTGTAAATTATACTAATTTCATTTTACATGAAAGTATATGGTACTTAATTTACCTGTTGCTTGAAAGTAATACAATTCAATTTATAAACAAACAAGCTCTCATGATGGAAAAATAAATAGCATTAAAATTGCTGTGAACGCAATGAGGATTTTGACAATGAAGTAATAAAAATTAATGAAACACAGAGGAAAAATTAAAGGCTTTTCGTTAGGTTATTCAGTTATTATTTAAGAACCTCAGTTAGTTACGTTAACCAAACAATAATTAAACGGTGATTTATTGGGTCAATAATTTAGCACTATTCTGTATGTCTTCATGCATTTATTTATTTTTTGAATGAAATATTCTTCAGAATTTCTGACAAATTGTTATAGTTAAACCAATATTTACTTTACATCTATTTTTGGATAAAATTTTATAAAAAAAAATTTTTTTATTTGAGATTCGAAGCTATTCCTTTTCGGTGAAATTTTATATATACAAATGAGGAAAAATTTATAGGATAAAAATCTAAATTAAATAATTTGCTATTCTCTAATAAATTGCACATAAAATTACGAAAAATTGTGATCTGATTATACATGATAATTCATACATAATTATCGGTACTGGCACTTTTCTCACTTAATTAAAAATTATTTCATAAATTCTACCCAAATCTTGGAATTCGATTTTTGTTAGGAGCTTTATAAGATATTTGATTTATAGCATTACTTCTGGCTAATCAATTGAAAATCAAGAAGAAAATTAAACTCAATGAAATTATCTTAGTTAACATGTACAATTTATATAAATGATTTAAGGATTACCTTAATAATCAGAGCTTTGCCGTACCTTTGAATAGTATAATCTACAAATTGAACTAAGGCTAATAAATAATGCAAATAATTTATTCAACTAAACATAAAAATTTATGGGAATTATGTAATAGTATTAGCATTTTCTCAAATAAACATTAATGTTATTCTGCAGGAACCCGATAATTTTTTTTTGGTATTATAGTTAATTTTTTTGTTGTCTATGCAGTTGTCATCTCTTAGGAGAGATTATTTTGCATTATAGTTACACATAATAATTGATTTATATAATCTATTCTGAAGGGGTATTGTTATTTTTAATTATTTCCGAATAAAGGTAAATTCACATTTTTAGAATTGGGCCGAAATAAATTGGAGAATCGATTTTTTTTTCATTTACATAGTGAAAGCAAATTAAATACTATAAGTAAGTAGCTTATAAATTTATTATAAGATTACATTTTGCGTTGGTAACTTTGCAATTATTGCTAGTATTCGTGAGTTACTAAATTGGACAATTATCATTAAGTTATGGTAATGGATAACTGATAGAAACCTAAAGCCAGATAAAATCAAATTTGTGCTCCGCAGATCACAATTGTAACATAATTTGTACAATTATTATTATTGTTTGAATTTGTTAGCCCATAATAATTTAATTATATACAATTGCTACAGAGAATCAAACAGAATATTCTAACAGGTGGTTTATGTTGA
The DNA here is from genome assembly GCA_018907035.1 of Sycobia sp. Sy_11. Taxonomy (NCBI): domain Eukaryota; kingdom Metazoa; phylum Arthropoda; class Insecta; order Hymenoptera; family Epichrysomallidae; genus Sycobia; species Sycobia sp. Sy_11. The sequence continues at coordinate 2,583,389 of JACCIC010000071.1, read as the reverse complement.
CTTCCTAACGTAGATTAGAAAAAATTTGTCTCGGCGGTTTGATTCACAGTTATTGCTTGATTATAGAAAAATAATTACATAGATAACAAATTTTATATAATAACTTCAAAGTAATCAAATTATCGTTCTAAATACCTTTGTAAAATCAATTTATACGCTTGAATACGGTAAAGATTTACGAGAGTATTGAATTTAATAAGCAGTTTTGAAAAATTTAGATTTTGAAAGTCAGCACCGATTTTTATAAATTAACTTACTTATATAAGTTGAGACATTTGGAAATTAACCGATTCGTATACTTTCTGTATATCGATTTTTTTTGAATTAGCTAGTGGGAGTTAAAAATTTTGTTTCTTTTCGAATCGGGAGACGTGCCTGGGGCATGGTAGCCTAACTTAACTGTCGATTCAGGTACATTGATTGATCTCATTATATGTTATAAGAACAAATCACTATTGATTGATGTGACTCACTGATCGTCACATATTATTATAAATCTATATATATTTATATTTTTGATTATGCCCATCGGATAATTCCAGCCGCTTGCCAGCCACCTGCGTTGTTCCCTTTTCAGGAAGGTAAACCAGAATTAAATCGGAAGGTCTACAATCGGATGGGAATTTATAAGAATACTGAATCAGAATACGGAAGAGACCGGAAAATCTAGACGTGATAGCATCGACGGTATTGCGAAGCCGACAGTTGAAACTTTGCTCGTCGAATTTGTTTTCTCTCTCATTCGATCCCTTCTAGATACTAAAGAGTAAGGTAATCGCCAGATTAATTTGTAATTTATAATATATAAAATTTGAATAAATTGCTGTTTCACGATCCCACTGGCACGCGATTCGGCCCCTACCCTTTTTGCTCCCACACACGTGCACCCCCGTTTTTCGTCCGCTATCCCGCCTCCGTTTGACGATTCCGGACGGCAAAGCAGATCGCGTTTCGAACAGGGCAATCGTACACAGGAGCGAATAGACGAGGCAGAATCTCTAGAAGTGACCATGGCGTCCGTGAAGAGCGACACGAGCAAGGTGTCTTTGGAGTTGCTCATGGACCAGTACGATGGGGCCTGGGCGATGTACGGTCGGATTCGCCGTCTGGACCAGGACCAGCTGTAGGCTATCTTAAGTTCGCTAGGTGCAAGTACGCACGGCGATCGTCGTACATTACGGAGACGCCTTCTAAGGGCCGAACTCTGTAATCAAGACCCATCCCTGGAGATATCTTGGACAACGGAGGACGAGGAAGATCGGGACTCGTCGCCTACGCGCGGGGTTGACCAGATTCGAGTCATAGATGACTCTCTCGTCGATAAGCGCCGTAGATAGACAGGACGTGGGCGTGGACGCCCAATGACCACCCTGGACGAGCTGGAGATTCCAGGACGGGCAACCCCGCCGACGACGGTGGGAGTGAACCCTTTCGAGAGTCTACGGACTTCGCCGCCCACGGCCGCGCAGATTCCCGGCAGGGCTGTGACAGTCACAGCGACAACATGCACCACCACCACGTCGAAGTACACCATGGCGGGGAACACCATACCGACGTCAGCCTCCCAACCGATTGCAATCAACCCGGGGGTTATTTCAACGGTCAGCCTGGCAGACCAGTCGGGTTCGTTGCGCCGCCTAGAAGATCAGAAACGGGTGGCAAATCTGCAAATGGATCACATACTCCAGATGGCCATTGAATGCAATGAAGAAGAGCGGCTGCGACTACAGGACGAGATAGACCGTCGATCAATTCTGACGCAACAGTTTCGATCAACAGTGTCGGCGCCGTAGCGTTCAGCCCGAGACGCAGCCGAACCAACGAGTGACCCGTGATGGTAGGAGCATCGCCCGCAACGCATCCGGCCCTTGCGTCAGGGAAGAGGTCGACGACGACGCAAACTTGGCGTCTGACGAGGACGGTCAGCACGGAGGATGCGATCGGCCCGAAGCCACGCGTGCACCTACTCCCAGACCTGGGACCAGCAAGGTAGGCCGGACCGAAAGCAGAGACGCTGAATACGGTCCGACCGTGACGCGAGAACGCCCGCCGACCTAACGGACCGGAAATCCTGGCCGAGACTGTTGTCCGCCGCCACCTCCCGTCCGCAACACTAGCCTGGAACGGGATTCAGTGAGGCCAACCTCGCCCTCGTGTGTGTCCACACGGGCGTAGCCGAGGCTATGGACAGCACTCGCCAGCCAGAACTTTAAAGGACTGGGGTATCAAGTTCTTGGGGATCGACCAGGAGTATTCGGAAGAATACCTCGCGGACCTCGAAGAGTGTAGATATTCAGCCCGCCTGACGGAGAGCGAATTAATCAGGGCGATCCCCAGTACCCTGAAGAGAGATGCTAAGCAGTGGTATCGACCCATATGGACGGAGACCAGTAGCTGGGCGGCCTTTGAAGAGGCATTCAGGCTGAGATTCATCAACCAGCTGGGCGAGGACGACCTTCGAAGAGAACTTTATTCGAGGACCCAGGACCGCAGCGAGACCGTCGCCACCTTCGTCGCCAAGTTCAGGCACATTGTCTCGTACTTCCGGAGACCGCCGTCGTTGAGCGAGCAGGTGATGGTCGCTGCCAACAACCTACGACCAGAGTATCAGGTCTACATGGTGGGCAAGTCGTTTACCAATTTTACGGAACTAACACGCTATGGCCTCGAGATGGAGCGAACCATGGAGCTCCAAAACCGGTGGAGCGTACGACCCGCGAAGGAAAAGATGAGACTTCGCAGTGCTGCTCCCTCCATAGCTAAGGCCAAGGCGACGAAGGCCATCACGCAGAGTATTAGAGGCCGAAGGACTAAGTCGACCGATAGCGAGGGATATAGTAAGGAGACTCAAAGGAGGACCAAAGGAGCGAACATCAAGGTCAGAGTGGTAGCGGCCGTGCAGGGACCTGTCGAGACCCAGACGCCAAGACCGATGACGACGACCAAACCGGAGAGACCGCAGAGCTACGCTGCAGCCGTGAGGCGGCCATCTCCCAACGTACCGCGACAGCGGCCGAGAAGTTGGGAAGCACGGCAGCCAAGGATCCGATCACCACAACGATCGAGTCGCCGTTTCGAAGACAATGGTAGGTGGCAGAATCGAAGCCGCGAGGAGACTCGGAGAAGCTCGCCGCCAGCGCGTGACAGGCAAGACGGACGGTTCTACGGTTCGTGCTTCCACTGTAGAGCAGTAGGACACCGGGCGGCGAACTGCCCGAGCATCTCATACTACCGATGCCATCAACGCGGACATTATGCCACCGACTGCCTGAGCAGTCGGAGAAGCACGCTGTCGTGCCACTGGTGCGGCCGAGAGGGAGTCGCAATCCGTGACTGCCCTGACTGCGCCCCCATTTGTACGAAGTTGGGAAACGAGAGGACGGGGAGACGCAACAGTCCCGCAACCCCCCGTTTACCCCCGGGACGCCGTTAGGACCAAACCCCATGCCGGAGTCCAAGGGAGCCATCCCGAAGAAAAAGGAGTCACTAAGCGGTGACACCCAGCCGTAAGTCAAGCAGGAACCGGAGAAGCCTGCGTGTAAGGCAGCTGATCAAAGGGAGCATACGAGGCTGGAGCGAAATGTACCGAAGGAGAACACCGGAGTCCGGTGTGAGTGGCGAAAGAATAGTGAGATCCAGGACTGTTGGATAGGTCAAGTACAGATCGGGAAGTCCCCGAGGGAGCGTCAGACCGAGGGAGCGAAGTGGTATGCGGAGGAGAGACCGTGTGTTGTAAGACTGCCCCGACCAACGATAGATGCGAGAGAAGCGTCCGAAGCCAAGAGGGCCCCGCAGAATACTAACTACGGATTAAACGAAGTATTAAAGAAATTAGAGTTCCCGCCATCGAGATGGCCGGGAGGTATGCCTCCAGCCTGACTAACGCCGGGACCTTCCGACAGTAAAGTTCAGGGGGGGAGTAGAGTTGGAGCGGAGTTAGATCGAACATCAGGACCTGTGGAGTCCCAGGACCTGGAGAAAACTGTACAGACGGAAGAAACCGGCCCGGACCAAGATGGACCCGAGGCAGCCGGTGCGACGTTAGAGAATCGATTGTTTCTTCCCGTGGGGATGAACGGGAGGAATTATCGCGCATTGTTCGATCCTGGAGCTGTAGTTTCGGTCGTCGGACCTCGAGTAGCCGAGCGATTCAAGGATCGACTACGGCCAACCTCGACGAGGCTGAAGAGTGCCCTCGGCGGAGGGACGACCATGCTAGGCGAGCTACCGGTAATACTAGAAGTGGATGGAGTTGTCGGAGAGTTGTCAGTCAAAGCCGCGAGTTTCCTGGACCATGACATTATTTTGGGTATGGACTTTTGTCAGATTTGGGAGGTTGAAGCCCGTCTTGGACCTGGACAGTGGCGTATACGAGGCGGTAGGTGGAGAAAGTTTAGTCGCACGGGACAAGAGGCGGATAAAGAAGAGTTAGCAATATCGGCCGAATGCGCGGGTATCTTTGAAGCCAGCGAGGACCAAAGGACCTTAGTCGAGGACCTCGTTAGTAAGTTGTTGCCCGAGGCCGCAGAACGACTGGGAGCGAATACCCTGACCGAACATAGAATAGAGGTACAGGACGCAGCTCCAGTCAAACACCGGCCAAGACGCATGTTGCCGATGATGATGCAAGTAGCACAGGATGAAGTGAAGAAGATGTTCGAGAAAGGAGTGATCGAGCGCTCGGCCAGTGAGTGGAGCAGCGCGCCTGTTATCGTGAAAAAGTCCGACGGTTCGTTCCGTTTCTGTGTGGACTACACAGACCTGAACGCTGTCACCGTCAAGGACGCCTATCCATTACCTAGTATGGATTCCATCTTGGATAAGCTGCGTAAGGCCAGATATTTATCGAAGGTAGACCTAAAGGAAGCGTACTTCCAGATACCAATGGACGCAAAGAGCAGGAAGTTCACGGCCTTCGCAGTACCCGAATCAGGTCTCTGGCAGTGCACCAGAATGCCGTTCGGCCTGACGAACGCCTCCATGACCTTCCAGCGGCTCATCGACGCACTATTCGGACCAGAGTATGAACCCAATGTATTTGGATACCTGAACGACATTATCGTAGCGACAGAATCATTTGAGGACCACATGGCCTGGCTAAAGCGTGTGTTGGAACGACTGAGAGGTGCAGGACTATCCGTGAATAGGAAGAAGTGCGAGTTTTGCTGTTCTCAAGTGGCGTACCTCGGTTTACTGTTGGACCGTGAAGGTCTCAGACCGGACCCAGAGAAAGTACGACCATTGTTAGAGTACCCAGCCCCGAGGACCGTTAGTTAAGTTATTACGGAAGGGCCAACCATGGACACAGATCAAGAAGAGGCATTCAACAAACTAAAGGAAGCATTGACGACCGCGCCAGTGCTCCCGCGGCCGGATTTTTCGAAGCCATTCTCGGTACAGTGCGACGCGAGTCACTACGTGATCGGGGCAGTACTGACGCAAGAGAGAGAGGATGGCGAGCATCCAATAGTACACGTGAATCGTGTATTGACCGCGGCGGAGCGGAATTATACAACCTGAGAGAAAGAGTGCTTGGCGTTGCTGTGGTCGATCAAGAAATTGAGACCATACTTGGAAGGCTATAAGTTGACAGCAATTACGGACCACAGCGCACTTCGCTGGCTCCGGAACCTGAAAGAACCTACTGGCCGTCTGTCTCGCTGGGCCTTAGAGATGCAGCAATGGGATTTTGAGATAGTAAATAGGCGCGGAGCGATTCATCACGTCCCGGACGCGTTGTCCCGGATGTTCGAGAACGAGTTCGAAGAAATTGCTGCATTCGAACCATGTGAGGATAACTGGTACACCCAGAGGGTTCAGGAAGTCATAGAATTCCCTTACAAGTTCCCTGGGTGGAGTATATACGATGGTATGTTATACAGGCGCAGGGTGGACCCTATTTTGTAGAACGTGACAGAGGACCAAGAGAATTGGAAACTCGTCGTGCCAACGGACCACCGAGAGACAGTGTTGCGTGAGGCACATGAGGAACCATCGGCTGGTCATCTGGGCGTCAAAAAGACGTACGAGAGAATTACGAGAGATTACGACTGGCCATGGATCTACCACGATACGAACACCTACGTTCATCAGTGCCCCGAGTGCCAACGGCATAAGCCCACGCAAACAGGACCACAAGGACTAATGGGTCATCGCATCGTGGAGAAACCTTGGGTCGTTGTGGCTGCCGATGTCGTCGAGCTTCCCCCGAGCAAGGGGCAATACAAGTATATACTGGTATTCCAGGATCTCTTCGTAGTTATAATTTTAATTTACTGTCATATACGCAGAAGTTTTCCGTTATAAAAAAAATCAGTAATCCTGTAGTTATTAAAGTTACATTTTCGTTCTTTCTTATTGTTGCGTGCGAGGACCGTGCTCGGTGCGTCCCGATCGCGGTCGGCCGTCGTCGGCCGTCGCCGTATCTTCCCCCCCTTATCCCATCCTTCTTTCCCGGCGAACGGCGAGATGCGTGAGACTCCGTTGTCGGCCACCGAGGAGATAGATCGCAGAAGAAGAAGCAGAGATAGAGAGAGAGAGAGAGAGAGGGGACGAGAAAAGAGTCGTCGGTTGTGGACGTCCGAGATAAGAGGAGTACGGAGTAGAGGGCAGAGGAAGCAATTGAAAGAGAGAGAGCGAGGTCATTGTAGCGGTCCGAGCAGAGTGGGTGTGGGAAGTGTGAGCTGGAGAGAGAGAGGTAGACAGCAGGGGTAGTGAGCAGGAAAGAGGCCATCAAGGAGGAAGAAGGAAACAGGAGCCGCGTGACTCGCCGAGGAGTCACCAACCAGCACGTGGGCAACGATCGCTCGACGGACGCCCTGCTACCTCCGAGGGGCCCCCTTCATCGGTGCCTGCGCCAACCATCGACGGAGTGAGTAATCATTGCCCAGGGGACAAGTCTACGGACGTCAGCAGGTCTCGCGTAAATTTCTTTTTCCTAATTCCCCTTTTCCGGCTGGCGGGACCTCCTCTGAATTGCAGATGAGTAGAGTGAATATTAATAAAGTTGTCTGCGCGAACAAATAGATAAATTTCAAAGAAAATTTATATATCGAATGTTCGTTGCATCACAATATATATATATATATATATATATATATATATATATATATATATATATTGTGTAAAAATTCTTCTCACTCATTGCATAGTTTTTTCTAAAAATAAAAAATCTAGAGCAAAAATATCTAAAATAGAAATATGAGTCGAGACATATTTTAGTAGATATAAAAGTATTATTAAAAACATTATTTCAAATTCATAAAATATTTCACACAACATAATCTTTATGCATTTATGTAGTTTTTATGTATTTTGCTATAAAAATCCAAAATGTAACAAAAACCATAATGATATTAATAATCAGCATACCAAATATGCAAATACACCAATTTTGAGGGAAATCAGATATGGATGCTTTCAGAAGTATAGCCAAAATTTGTAGATTTTCGAAGCAACCTTAGATGAAAGTGCTAAATTTTTCTTCAGAAATATCAGTTGTATCAAAAAAATAAAGAAAACAATAAAGATACACTTTTATAAGATGTACAACTCTCTTTTGAAAAAATGTTTTTGAAATATTCTTATTATCCGAGTTAATACCAACAACGATCATTTTTATGTTTTTTGCATTGATTTCCCGATTCATTTTCAGCAAAAAGTACTATGATATTCGTCAGTAAAAAACATAAATGCATACATTTTCAGCAAAACAGAATGTGGGCGCTCTGCTGAAGTCCTGACCGAAATTTATATTTTCAAAAAGGCTTGAATGACAGCAAAGCAAGTGTTCAATTTTGTTAATGTACATTCATATATATATATAGCACTATTACCCGAGGGCCTATACGACACTAATATAATCCATATAATAAGCTGATTTTGTTGGAGCTGAATATAAAAGCAATAAAACCAGATGTAGTAAACATGTTCGCTTTCTGTCTCACTCGGACATATTACTAGTCTACTACTAATAGATGATACTTTGAGAAGAAGGCACACGCTGTAACACTCGACTCACTCATGAAACGGTGTAGATTATCTGCGTATATACCCATGAATTGCGTATTTGCACGCTTCCTATTCTTTTGAAACATAAAATATCTTTTATATGTAAAAACTACAGTAAAATGCATAATGTAAAATACAATCTATACATATTTAGTAGTATCGCCTAATTTTCTTTTATAATTACTTTCGTTGCATATGAATTTGAAATAATACAATAAGTATCAGGATTCTTTTTATTTCTGAATTTTAATTTATGAATTAAGTATTGATTAATTAAGTAGTAATAATAAGAAAATCGGATGGTTTGGGCTCGAGTTACATATAAAATCGTATAAAATAATTATGAAGATATTGCATAAGCCCTATAAGATCGTTTTATCCGATTTTTATAAATAAAATGTCCTTATAATCAGTATTTTTGGCAGTTTTGAATGTGATTATCAAATATCTATTTCTGAATCTTTGCAACATTTCGACAATTTCATTTCATTTTTGTTTTCATAGAACACACGTGTGCGCTTGCAATCAGTTCATCCACGCCAGCGAAGCATCCGCCTTTTGTTCATTATTTCCAATGTAGTGGAGTAGGTTGTTATTAGTGAAAGACTTTTTTTTTTATGTTATTTAACGTCGCTCTATTTATGCTTCCAAATATTGGTGCTAATCAGCGACGGAGGTCTACGATGTGTTTGTAAACAAAGCACATGTAAATTATTACAGCGGTGCTTGTGTCAATCGGCCGAGACCGGGATTTGAACTCGGATCACCAAGTTACTAGTCCTTCGCTCTAGCGATCCAGCCATCGTAGGCCTCTAGTGAAAGACTTAATGTGACATCGTTTTATTGGATTGGCCATCGCAATCGCCCGATGCAAACCCTATCGAAAATCTGTAGGCATATATTAAACAGAAGCTTCGTGGAAGACGCACACTCACTTTGAACCAGTTGTGTTACCCAATTCGTTGAATCTGAAGATCGTTGTCACTAGAATACGTGGTCAAATCAGTAGAAAGCATGCCTCCGAGATACCAGGCAATTATTGACGCCGCACAGTGGGAAATAAGCGCGATTTTGTTGTAAAATCGCATATCACTTGAACGACTAGAGATAAATGAATGAGTAAGCGATCAAATTGCTCAAAAAATTGCTAAATTATTTTGAAAAATGTAATTAAGCAAGAAAATTTGATTTTTGTGACCTAAACAGTTTTCTTGAAAGTTATATAACTTTTAATACGAAAAAGATATATTAAAAAAAAGATCAAAATTGAGGGCAAAGAAGGTAGAATAAAAAACATATATAGGTTTAGAATTATACATAGCACATTTATTAATAAAAAAAGTTGAAAGAAATGCAAATTTTGTTCAAAAATTTAAAAAAGTTGATTTTAAAATCATGTAGCTCATCCAAGATTCTGGATCAATTAATGAAAAGTAGCTTAAATTGAAGAATAGGTTATGTTAAATAATAAATCCATGGAAATAAGTTACAAAGTTATGCGATTCATGTTTAAAAAAATTGTTACATCTTACATTTCTTTGAAAATTGAGAAAAATCGCTGTTTCAAAATCAAATATCTCCCGAAAAAGAATAGATAAATTATTCAGACAAACAATAACTTAAAGCTTAAGATCAGTAGAGTAAGAGAACAATATGTACAAGTTATAAAAATTTATTTATCGAATACTGAAAGTCGACTAAGTTTGAAATTTCAAGTGTTGAAACTTAAAAAAGTTTTAGGATCAAGATCATGTATCTTTTGAAAGAAAAAAGATATGTTAACGTAAAACATATGAAAAGAAAGAGAATAACATGCAAAATCAGAAAAAAATAGTAACAATTTATCAAAATGCATTTATTAATTTAATTGCATTACCTAAAAGTAAAACGAATCTCGTTCTTATATATATATATATATATATATATATATATATATATATACATACATACATACATACATACATACATACATACATACATACATACATACATACATACGTACATACATACATACATACATTCATACATACATACATACATACACATACACACAATAACTGAACTCTGACCGTTTTCCCGGTACAAGATCGGTCATACCCTAATCCTCTAAATTAGAGTTGGCACCATATAATGAGTTATACGGTTAAAAATAAGATTTTCATAATTTAGACAATTTATAAACAATAGGAATATTGAGCAAATTTAAACATTTAAATTGAAATTTGAATCATACAAATCGGTTAATATTAAGGAATTCAATTTGTAACATTTGCAATTTGCACTTTGGTGAGAGCTAATTCGTGCTCCGGCTCAACGCGCCTCGGCCCCGATCGCTCAACACGCCATCGGGTTCTTTTCACCCCACCAAAGGCTCTGTTCTATTCGTTTTACTTGCATAAGCGAGTGTCTCCGGCTCAAGCCGCTTCGGCCTCTAGTCGCTCAACGCGCCACTAGGTTCGCTCGTGCGAGCTAAATTTATTTATTTTTTAGTTTTAATTATTTACGGTGCGTACTGTACTTTGGCCTACGCTCAACACGCCTAGGCCGTTGGTCGCTCAACCCGCCACCAAGTTTGTTCTAATACGCACCGTATCGCGAAATCCAATTCTCACTCTCGTTCAACCCGCCAGAGTTCGAATTGGATTTATTTTATTTATTTATATTTTCTTTTTTTTTTACTTTGCTGGACGTTGGGATTTAATAAATTTTTATTTATTTTAGAACAACAAAAATTTATTTAACAAAATATTATAAAACATAATTAACAAAAATACAAAAAAAAACTAATTAATTTATTTATTTCGGCACTGCCGAACTAGCCGCTGCTATCGACTTAGTCGATAGTTTAGTCGCGCCATTATCCGCTGTAACAAATAAAATCATAAAATATATTTATTTTATGATGTAAAAATTTAAAAATTATTTTTAATTTAAAATTAACGCTCCGCGTAAGCGTCTTTACAAATTTTATTTATTATCCTATTCTACGTGATCGCGTCCTGCCCTGAGTGTACTGAGACTTGTCGCCCGCTATCGCGCCGACGACAGGTCCCCCTCGAATAGCCAGTTTCGAGGTCGCTGGCTCACTGAATTTTCGCAGTCAGTGCGGCTGTATTTGAGAATTGGGAGAGAGCGCTCGCTCTCCCCTTACCGCACTGTACCGCGCCTAAGAACTACGCAGCGCCGTCGCCGCCTGCGGCCCGAGAGCGCTCGCGCGTCTTCGCCGTGCTGCCGGCGCTTTATCCCCGCGCCGCGCCGCGCCACGAAGCCTTCGGCGCTACCCCTTCGCCGCGCCGCGCCGCTCGTGACTTCACGACTTATATACAATATATAATATTTGCGCGAGACTATTGTCTCGTCGCAAATTATTAGGAGTGTGAATAAGTCTTTCCCGTTTTTTGTAAGAGATGGCGCCACCAATACTGTGCGAGTATTCAATGGTTACATATGTCATAAACAAAGCTTATTCATATGTCAACAATTCCATACTAACACATTAGTTAAAATTTTTTCGCATCATAAATTTTTGATATCGTGAAAATGTCGAAATTTGAGCCGAGTCGACGTCATTTGCGGGAAGTTTCACTTTATTGGTTCAATTTGAAGAAATCTGCTGCCGCGACGCATCGATGGCTTCAGGAGGCTTATGGAGAAGGTTGTGTCGATGATTCAAGTGTTCGCGGATGGTTTCGACGCTTCAAAAGCGGTGATTTCGACGTGGAAGACAAGGAGCGTTCCGGGCGGCCGCAAATCTTTGAAGATCGAGAATTGGCGACTTTGCTTGATGAAGATTCTTGTCAAACGCAAGAAGAACTTGCTGAAGCATTGGGAGTTGACCGAACAACCATTTTCAAGCGTTTGAAAACCATGGGAATGATCCAAAAGCAAGGAAATTGGGTGCCGTACGAACTGAAGCTGAGAGACGTCGAACGGCGTTTTTTCACTTGCGAACAGCTGCTTCAGCGACATAAAAGAAAGGGTTTTCTGCATCGTATCGTGACTGGCGATGAAAAGTGGATACGTTACGATAATCCGAAGCGAAGAAAATCATGGGGACTACCCGGCCATGCATCATCATCGACGGCCAAGCCAAATATTCATGGCGCCAAGCACATGCTCTGTATATGGTGGGACCAGCTAGGTGTGGTTTACTATGAGCTTCTGAAACCGAATGAAAGGATCACAGGCGAGGTCTATCGACGACAATTGATGCGTTTGAGCCGCGCACTGCGAGAAAAACGGCCACAATACTCCGACAGGCACGACAAAGTTATTTTGCAACATGACAATGCTCGCCCACATGTTGCACCGCCGGTGCAAACATACTTAGAAACGCTCAAATGGGAAGTCCTACCCCACCCGCCGTATAGTCCAGACGTTGCTCCGTCTGATTACCATCTCTTCAGATCGATGACGCATGGCCTGGCTGACCAGCACTTCCATTCCTACGAGGAAGCCAAAAAATGGGTGGATGACTGGATAGAGGCCAAACCGGTCGAATTTTTTCGCAACGGGATTCGTATGTTGCCAGAAAGATGGGAAAAAGTTGTAGCTAGCGATGGCCAATACTTTCAATAATTCATTTGTAACCATTTTTTCACAATAAAGGCTCAAAATTTGAAAAAAAACGGGAAAGACTTATTCACATACCTGATATATAATAAACTTTTCAGACCTACCTAAAATTCGAAATGCCTTATACTTCTTTTACAATACTAAAGAATAATACTTTATTATTAATTAAAAAATATTCATTATTTAAAAAAATTAAATATTGCTTGCATTTTTTATGTTTATGCCCGAACCTAAATTTAGAGGATTAGAGCTTGGACGAGTTTTTCGGTGCGAGTTTTCCTTAATATAAATACAAATACCGGCTGAACACTGCTGAAATATCTACTAAAATCGTTGTAAAGAAAACAAATTTAGAAATTCTAGCGGTCACACTGGCACTATGTAGATGTATCGCTGTCATAGTCGCTTTCTTCCTATAATTCACTGCAACAATAAATATTTGTAAGAAATTCATTTAATACTTAAATATAGATAAGGATAAAAAATTTTAAATACTTGTTATCGATGAATTCTTTTATATCGATTGATATTTCTTTTCTTCTAACTGACTTGATACGTTTATCGATTAAAATTAACGATCCTAACGGATCAGATAAATAAATTGCCCTATTAAATACATCCAGTATTCTGTTCCTTCTACTATTCTGGCGTGCATGGGATACCATATTCTGCCTATAATATTTGTGCTAGGATCCATTGGCATCCTCTAAATAATATACTATAGGAATAGAGAATTTACGGGCAATAGCACAACCATGCTTTAATAATTTATGTAATGTGGGACTCATACGAGCCCATGGAAATGTTTTATAAGATCAACAGTAGGTATCCCAACAGAATTTCTCCAGTTTGTCCATGTTTAAAATTTTTTTACTTTTAAATACCAAAAGGATTTTGGCTAATTTATACACAATTTCTTCATTTATTTCTAGAGTATCTGAAAAAGCTACGACATTATTAAAATATTTCCTAGTAATGTTTCCGGTATTTGTTGTTCCATGACCTTGAAGTGCCTGGTCTACTCACACTCCAATTTTTTCATAAATTCTTTTTTGGATTAATTTTTTTCTTTGCTCCATTTGTTCTAATTTAAAAATTAATTTTTATGTTATTTTAAAGCTTCAATATTATTTACATTATTCAAAAATAAATATATAACAATATCAAATTATTAATGCAAATTATAATACGAAATGAATTTTTATAATAAGAATTCCCCTTTTAATATAAAATAATAGTTGTGTAATTTGTAGATACTGTACTTCTGACAGCTTTTCGCACATCCCACATTTTTATTATGAGACGATATGAAATATGAAGCAAATGCTCCATCGCTTTCATCTAGGCATGTAGCAATCCCAAGCCTAACTCGAGTGACGTTTCTTGTACATCAAAAGTATCACCTAAATTGGAGAATTCGTGGATACTTAAAGCATATTGGGCATTTGCTGCTTGCCTTGTTACCGACGATCTTATTAACACATCTACCGTTGAATAAAGTTTGCAAAACTTTATAAGTTATGGCAACTCTTTTTTCATTTTTCAATTTAAATGTTAAATTTTTTTAAACATTTTTTTAAATCAATTTAATAAAACTTAATAGTTTCGACATTTTCTTCCTCTAAAGCAATCCTTAAAGGACGACAAAATCTGACGCTCTGTGGTGTTGGATTCATCCAAGATAAATCTGTTGCAGTTAAGCTTCGCAACATTAAAATTGCTATACTAGTTACAAACAGATTTCGCGTAGATTGCTCGTATTGAACGTGTGATTCTAAATATCTTTGATACGGATTTGTGTACCCGGCCGAACTATCGAAACCTAAAGTCACAATCAAATTTAAATTCATCAAAATACTTGCTTCCCAATTAAATGCTACACTATTGACGAGTCGTTCTGACGTCTTGTTTAACACTTCCTGCAACGGTACTCGAATTTCCTGTTCAGCAATGAAATACTGCTTCAGTTCACACTCAACCATTGCTCTTTTCATGTCTATATATGGCGGATATATCGGACACCCTCTTGAACGCGAGTCCTGCACTAACGTGTGATAATTTCTTTTATTATAATTATATTCCAAATAAAATGTGAATGCAGACTCATTTGAATTCTCTTTTTGAATTTGCCTGGACTTTCTATTTTCGGATTCATGTTCATACATATTATCCGTATCGACTATAATATTATATTTTTGAGAATCAATCTCCAATTCATTCAAGTAGTAGTTTGTGGAATCAGATAATTCGTTCACTCGCCTATAAACTGTTCGCCTATAAACTCTTTCCCTGCACATCTGTAACGTTCATCTCAGTCACATTTTGATTTAGAATTTTACCATGCTTATATAAAGTTGATCTTGATGCTATGTTTATATTCACAGACTTCCTTCCAGCATTTTTCCTCTTACTACCTTTCTTTTTTGGTTGACCACGTCTTTCCATTTTTATTTCGTCACCACTACTTTGATTCATGGTTAGTGAATTTGCAATATTTTAAAATCAAAATAGAAATAAACACGCAAAACAACGTAAACTTAAAACTATAGAATATTAAAATATTCAAAAACAATATTGAAATTGAAAAATAAGATAGATGTGTACAGCACGGCGGATTCGACAAAACTAGTTTTGTTCGTCACTTGAGAGTTTTTGTTTTAAAATGGCGCAGGTAGACATAAATGCAATTAAATGTTTATTATTATTTATGATTTGACCATGCAAATCTTACTTGTTAAGAGAACAAAATGTAGAGTAATTATATAACATTAAAGTTAATACTAATTTGCACAGATGAAAAAAGTGATTGGATATTCATCAATGGCTCTTGATGTAGTGAACGTTTGATTCTTTTAGGATAATACTATATATAATAATATTATGCATATATATATATATATATATATATATATATATATGTACAGGAACGGAGAGAGAGAGAGAGAGAGAGAACGCCTGTGTCGTTGGAGCTTGGTGGAAATGGTCTGCCCTTGTTGGATTGTTCGCGGTTTTATATAGTCTCAGGTGAGATATGTAGTAGGGGGAGATTGTGCACTAGATCCAGTCCTCTAGATAATGACGGAACTTACGTATCGCACAAACGACTGCAAGACATTCCTGCTCATTGTTATGATAGCGAGTTTCGGCAGGCAACAACTTCGCGCTGCCGTACGAAATTACCTGTCGCTCTCCGTTTTCTGCGAGTTGGTAGAGTACCGCCCCCATCCCGATTCCACTGACATCAGTATGTAACACATACGGCTTCCGCGGGTCTGGCCGGCATAGTCGTAGTGGCCTACTAAACGCATCCGTGACCGCAGTGAAAGCCCTTTGTTGATCCTCTGCCCACCTCCATGGCTCGGAGGCGGCTAATAGCCATGTTAAGGGGTGCGCCATCTGGGCGAAGCCAGCCGCACAACCCCAGGAAGCGGCTTAGCTCTCGGCGATTTCGGGGAATCGAGGTTGCTAATATAGCCTCTACGGGCTCCGACTTTGCAGTGTTTCTATTGCTGGTAATGGGGTGCCCGAAGAACTCTAGATCTTTTCACCCAAACACGCACTTATCCAGGGAGCACGTGAGGCCATAAATCTCCAATCGTCCGAGTTGCTGTAGATGATCCTTCCATGAATTTGAGTACACAACAAAGTCGTCCAGATGGATCGGACAAAATTGTTTGTGTACCCATAGAGGATTTCCTGAGTGATAAAGTCGTTACAAGACCCCGGGGCATTTTTCAACCCGAAACTCATTACACGCCACTGGTAGAGGCCCCCGCCCGGGGTGGCGAACGCGGTATAGATGCGGGCCCGCTCTGTCAAGCGTTGAAAAGATGCACGTTACTTCCTGCATGATAGGGAGGTTCTGTGTGGTGTTCAGCGTGAGAGCATTAAGTCGCCTGTAATCTACGCAAAATAGGAGTTTTCGGTCGCGTTTCTGTACGAAGACTACAGGCGAGCTATACAGAGACGTCGATGGCTCGCTAATCCTGTCGGCCAGCATCTCACGGACCTGCTCCTGGATTGCCGCCTTCTTCATTGCGGAGTAACGGTAAGCGCTTGTCGAAAAAGTCTTGGGTCAATTAGCTTGATGTCGTGTACTGCGTGAGGCGTCTGTCTCAGAGGCCCCTCGTGAAAGAATACCGCGACGTGGTCTGCCATTGGCTTTACTAGCTTCGGAGCTTCGTCCATGCTCAATCTTGTCGAAGTAGCCTGCCGGAGGATCCACCCGTCCATTTTGAGGCTCCGAACGCCCCGTCAGGTATACACGTCACCGACCCTCGCGGCCGCTGTATAAACAATTCTGACAATGGACTTGTATTAACTGCTGGGACTGCAACCACGTCTGACCCAATGTGACTTCGGACTCTAAGTCCTCGCATACGAGGAACCACACGTCTTCACATAGACACTCCACCTTCACCGGTAAGGTGCAAGCATGGCTGACGGACATCGTGCTATCGTTCAGTGCGGTATTCACGAGGCAGCGTACCGTCTCGCAGGAGTTTTCTTCGCCCAGAAACTCCGGGCGTACAAAAGAATCGTTAGCCGCCGAGTCGACCAACACATGCATCCGCACCCCATGAATTTCTACGTCTAGGTAACTCACCGACGCGTGGGCGACTTTTGTAGACGCCACGAGTGCGCGGCTTTGCCGGGGGTAGGGGTCGTCGCCGAAGTCACCGCCCCGCTCCCGTTTCCCGATGGCGGATTGTGTGTTTGCCGTGGACAATCCCGATGTCAATGTCTGCCCGAACAATAATGGCATTGCGGGAGTTCCCGATGTTCTGATTGGCTGTTCGGTGAGGTTGAGGAGATGGCCGGACCAGACGTGGCCTGGCTGGGCGCCCTCTAAGTATCCTCTCGCGGATCCTTAATCCTTGGGAATCGAACTTAGTTTTCAGTAGTTCCGAGAACTACGCCCAGCCTAGGCTTAAATTCCGGTACAGTGTTCACCATCATGCTGCTTCCTCCTTCAGCGCGCGGGCGACGAGCTTGACCCGGGCCGTTGGCTCAGTGCCATTTGTGGCAAAGATGTCTTCGCATTCCCGGAGAAAGGCATCCGGTGCCTCATAATCACATCCGAAAAACTCGGGTAATTCAGTAGGACGAATGGCGAGGGTGCGGAGCAGATACTGTAAGTGCTCTAGCAAAGGCCTACTTGGCGGCGCAGCAATCGCCCCACCATAATCGGGAGATCGAGATTGCGGTATTCCTTTTGTTGCTTCTCGTCCCCGCCGTAGCTGTTCGCACCGCTGTTGGAGCTCCTATAGCTGCCGGTGATGTAACTGCTATTGCTCGTGCAACTGCTGCTGCAACCGTTGTTGTTGTTGTTGTTATAATTGCTGCTTCTGCAATTGATGTTGAACTGTTGCTGTAGTTGCTGCTGTTGCTATAGGAACTGTTCGTTTGGCGGTAGTTCCTGATCCTAGTTCTGCTTGTCCGTTGTGGGTTGAGCGCCACTGGCATTCGTTTGACCGCCAGTTTGACCACCTCATTTCGTCTCGAGTCCGCTTTGAAAGTTGTCGCGTTCGTTTTGCCGGGGGGAGGTCGGAGCTCATGCCCTGGGTAGAGCGGATAATTGGACGCCACACTCCTCCAAATTCGAAAGAGCCTGTTAGTCAGGTCGTGTCCCACGTTGGGCGCCAGATTGACGTGGCCTAGTATAATGATCGTCAATTAGAGGTAGTGAGACGGGTAGGGGAGTGAAATAAAACCCAGAAACAACACATATAATCCTGTAAAATGTGTCACACGGTGCGACTTACAAATAAACGCTAGATGATTTTACATATTTATTCAGTGCGTGGAGAGGTGGAAAAGGGAAAGCAGGAAGGCAAGATTCTCCTCGCGCCTAGTTGCGTGGTAGTTTAACTCGAGAGAGAGAGAGAGAGAGAGATTGAGAGGGAGGGAGGGAGAGAGAGAGAATACCTGTCCCGTGCGCCTAGCTTTGCGGCCAAAACTTCGGGCAGGAACGGAGAGAGAGAGAGAGAGAGAACGCCTGTGTCGTTGGAGCTTGGTGGAAAAGGTCTGCCCTTGTTGGATTGTTCGCGGCTTTATATAGTCACAGGTGGGATACGGTGGTAGGGAGAGATTGTGCACTAGATCCAGGACTAAGGGTGGCGGGGGGAGAGCTTGATCAGGCATGGGGTTTTGCCAGAGGTTTTTTTATGATAGTTGTTTATTACAGTGTAGATCACCCAAAACCTTGGGAGATTCCCCCATCTTATTTCTTCCCACCTCGCACCCCCCACCTGGACGCGTAATGTTGGGGCCGTGCGTCGGGCGAGCACGTATCGCCTTGTGCGCCGCGAGCGTGCCTATATATATATATATATATATATATATATATATATATATATATATATTACAAGTAAGTAAATTACATGATGGAGTGTAGTTAGTAAAAAAACTGGAATTGCCGTCGGTATGTGAATTGATAAAACAGGGATTCGTAGTATACAAAAAACTATTACCATTGTAATTCGAAATAGTTGTGCCATCTCAAAAAAGCATTCTGGAGTTCCTTCTCCATCATCCAAAGGGTTTTATAAGGGGAGACTTTTGTTAAGAACTTCACTTTTTAAAGCATTATCAATACTAATTTAAGTATTCATTATATGCCTGAGTCTGAAGCTGCTAAATTTTATTTTGTGATATTGAAATGGTGAACAATCATAAAGAGTGAACCAAAATAGTAAAAATTCAATACAGTAAAAAATATTCATTATGGCTGTAATGAGACTTATTTTTTTAAACAAAGTTTATTGTAACAGTGTGTGTCCGATTTTCCGCTAATTCGTGACTACGGCTCAGCACGCCTCGACCCCTAGTCACTCAAGACGCCACCAGATTCTTTTCACGGACTTTCCGACACACCTGCTCTATTTTCGTACTCGCTGTACGGGCATGGCTCCGACTCAACATGCCTCGACGCCTAGTCGCTCAGCACGCCACCAGTTTTGCTCATATAGTGGCAATTAATTAGGTAAGTTACACACTAGAAAGCATGGCTTTGGCTCAGCATGCCTAGGTCAGAGTAAGATAGTATATTAGTCTTTATTAGATTATTTGGATAAGGTTTTATAAAGTTACTTCTACTATAAGAAAATATTTGATTCAACATTTAGAGAGAAAATTTATTATATAAATTTTACAAACACAAAAGAAAATAAACTAAAATTACTCTTTACCAAAAAAGAATATAAATTCTATATAGTTTTCGGCACGGGGCACGCCACGCTATCACTTATTATCCCGGCTGCCGATGTTTTAATCTATAAGATACAACGAAAAACAAAAGAAAGTTATTAAACTTAAAGTCTATAATAGAAAATTATATTTTCTTTCTTTTTCCCTAGTCCTCGCTTGGACGTTATATCAGATTATTATTGTAAATTTCGCGCGCGTCGAATGCTTGAGACTTGTTGCCCGCTATCACTCCAACGACAGGTCCCCTTTTTAAAGCCGCTTTCAAGACTACGGCACACTGAATTCTACCGCCAGAGAGCTGCTTATTTAAGTTTGAGAGACGAGTGGTCTCCCACTTCGAGACCGTTTCTCTCTCACCTCAGCGCGCCGCGCCGCAACAACAAGCTTCGATGATCCCTCCTTACCGCGCCGCGCTGTGCATACAAGCGCGCGGTCTATATTGGCCGTGGAGCTCGTGTAGACTCGTAGAAAGAGAGAGAGCATGCGTTTGAGCGCCTTCGCGCTCTCAGTTTTCTCTCTCTCTCTCTCTCTGTACGTACCAAGTTTCCCGGGCCGGATGAAATTTAATATAATTATTTCAAGTTTTGCGCGAGTATTTTTACTCGTCGCATCTCCCCTTCGCCCTGAACAGAAGAAATCTATTGAAATACGTTGTCCAATTATCAAGAGAAAGAAAATACCAAAAAAATAATAGAAAATAAAACAAATCAACTCTTACAGCGTGAGTTTGCCGATATGTTTTACGGCTCTCGTCCGTGTATTTATCCTGATTCGTCACTGCGAGCTCAAGCACTTCTTGGATATTCTTTATCCTTTCTTCTGTCTTCGATCTTGATCGTCTTGCTTTTTCTTGATTCAGACTACCTGGTGCGCTTAGCTCTCGTCCGAAATTTAAGTAAGCTGGCGTATAACCCGTGCTAGCGTGCATGGCTGTGTTATACGCAAAAGAAATTTCGTGTAGATAATTATCCCATGTTTTTGAGATTTATCTATATACTGTTTTATCATTGTTTTTATAATGCGATTTACTCGTTCAATAGGATTGCACTGAGGTGAATATGTTGACGAAGTTCGATGTATTTTTTCGCATTTTTTAATATTTGGCGAAACTCATTCGAAATGAATTTCTTACCGTTATCACTATTACGCGCGGGTATCCAAAACGTAATATAACTTGTTCGTGGATTGCTCGTCTTATGGAGTCTCTCGTTGCTTTTCGTAATACGTGCAGTTCAATCCACTTCGTTAATCGATCCTTTATTACTAGAAGCATTGTATATACGTTATTTGATCGTGGGAGAGGCCTGACTAAATCAACGGAGACCATCTCCCAAGATTGTTCCATCTTCGTTGCTTGCAGTTTTTTCGCCGGCTCTAACTGCTGTGCTTTATGTTTATGGCAGTTTATACACGCGCGTACATGCCGTGTAGCTTCACGGAACATGCCGGGCCAATAATAGCTTTTAGCTAATTTTGCTATCGTTTTAGCTACTCCTAAATGTCCTGTGGCGGGATCATCATGGCTTTCTTTAAATATTCTCTGTTTTTCAGAATCGTTTATACATATTTTTCACTCGCTTGCTTCATTTGATTCGTTAAAGTCAAGCGTGTGTAATATGTGACGATACAATCTATTATCTTCTATCCTGTAATCCTGAAAATCATTCGGGTTTTCTAGTACGGATTTATACATTTTATCGTACCATTTATTTTCCGTCTTTAATATCGCGTTTATTTCGATTGGATTTTGCGATAGTATGTCGGCCACATTGTTTTCCGTCTCTTTGCGATACTGTATATCGAAATCCCATTGAGCTAATTTCAGAGCTCACCATGCTAATCTCCCCGATGGATTGTCTAAATTTTCCAACCATTATAAGGATTGATTGTCCGTTACAACCGTAAACGGATACCCTTCTAGATATGGGCGCATTTTCCATATGCCCCACCGCACAGCTAAACATTCTAACTCAGTAACGGAATAATTTTTTTTTGCTGCATTTAGTGTACGGCTAGAATATGCGATGACGTATTCTTTATCGCCGTCTACCTGTGTTAGCACGGCTCCCAAGCCGAGTAACCTCGCATCTGTTTACAGGATGAAAGGCAGGTTCGAGTTTGGACATGCCAAAATAGGAGCTTGCGTTAAGTTTTGCTTTACCTTTTTTTTAGTTTTTTCTTTACCTTTAGTATTTTTTTTCGAAACCTTGCTTAGGCAGCGAAAATTTACCCAAAATCGAGGTTTGCTATCTTTTTTCCTTGCAATCACCACAGGACTACTCCATGGTCTTGCAGATGGTCATATTACGCCTTCTTGCATCATTTTATCAACTTCATCATTGATAATTTTTTGCATTGCTGGATTTCTAGCCCGGTCACGTGGTTTTAAAGGCGTAGTATCCGTCAGTATACTTGTAATTTACTTACAGATTTTGGCAGACTGAGAAATAACAGAAAAAAGTCGAATTTCTTGATTCTGTAAAATACATGTTGTTCAGAACAGCTGCACCAATGGTGAAAACCAAATTTAGGAAGATTCAACAAAAATACAAACTCTGACTGAAAAAACCTGTTAGTAAAAACAGGTCCTCGACGAGCCATACATATAACGCTTAGGAGTTAAGCTTTTTACAAGTAACTTATTTTCTTTTGCTAATTGGCAGGCTGAGAAGCAGGAGGATCATCGATATAGCAATTAGAATCGATAAAAATAGTATTTATTTGTTATTTCTATTTAATAGAGGTGATATAAGTGCTTGTCTGTATGTATACTGTGTGATGAACCCTTTTGTAAGCCAACAATAACTAGTATAAGTTCCAGTAAGTGCACGCCATTTTCCAATCTAGAACTCTATTATATTCAATAAAAGCCAGTGAAAGTACCAGTGATTATAACACATATAAAAGGTTAACGGCTGTCTGCTATACAAGGCACACAGTACACGTATAACCTATATGTTAACTGTAGTACATATAGGTAAAAATTTAAAACCATCAAAAGTGTAGGAGAAATAGGAATTTTCTGGCCCAACCAAGCTTATTAGATTCATGTAAACCACAGCAATGGTGGAAATTAATTGGGAATTATTTGTAAATAATTACCATTTTTTGTAAAAATACTTTGAGAGTATTTTATACTACACGAAGGTCTCTGGGCCTTATCGTGTACAGCCAAACAGAACTGGTTGTAAGCATCGCAATGTTACTGGAAAGTTATCGCAATGTTATTTACAAAATTTTTTTCTGAATTAAATAAATAGATAAACAGATAAATGCATATATATATTGATATGAGAGAAAAGTTTTGAGATCATAGAAGAGATATCCTAAAAATATAAAATCATAATAACAAGTATTTAAAATCAACAATAGTATAAATAATTTTTTTGTAATAAACAAGGTTTCTAAACAATTTAAAATCAAAACAATAAGTTCTTTCTTCCTGCCAACGTAGGACATCAGAGATTGTCCAGTTTGGTAGCAAGTCTACAGGTATTAATTAAATAATTAATAGGTGATGAAATAACCTTAAGATAGAATTTAAATAATAATTAATAATAAATAACAAAAATCAGAACATAACTGGAAGGAAACTATTCGAGCATAAGCATAACTAGATGCCACAGAAGCAATAGATGATTATTTAACACAAACAAACTAAACAATTAATAATAATAAATAAATAAATAAATAAATAAATAACATACAATTTGGAACAAGGATCAGACAATAAATTTCACATCTAAGAGAACCAATTAAGAAGGCTAACAAGGACATAATTCTCATTTATTTAAAAACTAATAAATAATCAACAATTTTTTTGCATAAACAATCAAAAAAAAATTTTTTTGTTGCAAATTTCTCTTCTTTCATAGGCCTCAAGAGGCATTCTGAATAAACCTACTTCAACTTTAACGATTTTTTAAAAAATTTTTCTTAAAATTTTTTTTTCTTTATGTCACTTTAGAACACTGAAAACAATTAGATTTTTTTGAGAACCTTAACAGAAATAAATAACTTTTACCATTTTCTCGCCCATTCACTACAATAGTACCTACATAATAAAAATAGTAATAACATTATTTAATAAACTCCATCACATAATAAATAATAATAAACTAAAAAATAAAGAGAAAGAAGAAAGAAGATCCTTATCAGAGATGACGATAATTTTAGAATTTGGATTAAAATCAGAATTATAGAAGTAAATAAAAATAACGTTAGATATCCGAATAATGAGAGAACACGTCGTGAGTCACCACGACCACGCACCGAACGAAGAAACCATGGCGAAGATGGTCGACCATGTTGGATATGGAGTAGACCAGGCCATTGGGCAGACAGATGCCCCGAGCGGAAAGGCATCTGTCAAGGGCATTCCAAACAGAAGGACGTCGGAAAACGCCTAAGGGAAGAGGCTATCGGAGTCGGCCTTACTACTCTTTACGACGAGACTTCGCGAATAACTAGAAACGCGAATAACGCAGAACGCGCTTCAATAACCGCCACGGACGTTGCTGATTCTCGACGCACGACCTCAATTCGGGGGGACGAGAATCGATTTTTTCTGAATATTGAATTATCAGGAAAAACATTTCCGGCATTAATCGATCCGGAGGCACACGGTTCTTATATAGGACCACATCCAGCAAAGGTTGATAAGACAGCCATTATACCTATCACGCCATTTATGCAGCTGCCAGATGGCCAAATCTTCTCCAAGGACGGAGAAGTAGATCTCCTCCTGAAAATAGATGGGCAACAAGTTACGACGCGCTTCAGAGTGTCTACTTCCTTAACGTACGATATTAACTTAGGGATGGATATCCGGATTCAGTTACAAATGACGATTAATTTCGCGAAGGTGACTTGGCATATGCCTAGAAATATAATAAGGCACTTTGTGACGCATTCGAATAACGAAGTACAGACAATCACTGCCCTAGTAGCAGTAAAGGGAGTTGCCACGTTGGAGCAGAAACAGAGACAACAACTGAACCTGCTACTAAATCAGATGATACCGGAATAGATAGGGGATCTAAGGCTCGAACAGATACCCCGACATCACATAGATGTGCAAAATCATCGACATATTAAGCAGCGCCTCCGCTGCATACCGGACAAATTATTAAGGCAATCCCATGCAGAAGTCGACAGACTTCTCGCCGAAGGCATCATAGAACCTTCGGAGAGCTCGTAGAGCAGTTGTCTGGTGATCGTGCCGAAAAAGGATGGGTAATATCAAGTTCTGTATAGACTACAGGACAATTAACCAAGTGTCGAAGAAGGGTACATATCCTCTTCCTCACATAGACGTCCTATTGGATAATCTGCGTCACGCTCGTTATCTTTCTAAGATAAACTTGAGCCAGACGTATCACCAGATTCCTTTAGATGACGCTAGCAAGGGAATAACTGTCTTTGCAGTCCCGCAGACAAGGCTGTTTTAGTATACCAGAATTCCATATGGGCTGACAACGCCCCACCCAGTTTCCAACACAGCATGGATGTCGTGTTCAAACCGCAGTGTCAGCCGTACGTATTTGTCTATTTGGACGATTATTATCGCCACGAATACGTTCTAGGAACATACTCAGCAATTAGAACCTGTATCGGCCCGCCTTAAGGGTGGAGGTAAAGTATTTAAACTTTTTTGGGCCATTTTTTATGTTTTTTAATGAATGCTTTATACCTCAAGAATGTTGTGTTGAAATTTCAAGTTAATTGGAGCAAAATTAACAAAGTTGTGAGTATTTGAACATTCGTTGCTCCAAGTAGGATTTTTACATATTCGTAATTCTACTTGACTCTTGATGCGAATGGCAGAAATCTGCAGCTTCAGAAGCGATAAACTCTTTTAAACACTGCTATACAACGTTTCCTACTGAACTTCTTAGAGCTATTAGTCTCATTTATGAGGCCTTGAGTAAAGACGAACTCTTGCAACGATGTCTTGGAGGTTCCACGCAAAATAATAATGAGTGTCTCAATCAGCTAATCTGGAAAATCTCTCGAAAGTCAGTGAGTGGCACCTCTACAATTGTTGAATTTGCTGCTAATGTAGCTGCATGTACTTTCAATTAAGGTTGTTTTACTCTATTAACTATTATGAAAAAGATCTAAATCAGTACAGGGTCAAGTTCCCACGAATGAGCGCGACAAGTTGACGAGTTGCGAATAAATAGAACAGAGGAACGAGCGTAAAGAAGGAAGAGTTTTACTGTCACACGACAGTAAAGAAGGAAGAGTTTTACGTAAACAAATACAAAAAGATGCTTTAGAGCATGTAGAAGAAAGCGTTTTGCTATATGAACCTGGTATTACGATTCTATACGAACCTGAAAGAATTATAAAGTTTTATTGTGAATTTTTTAGTTTACAAAACTTTTAAGCCGTTTCCTGAAAACTGCCATTTTTGAAGTCCGTGTATATTCTAACACAAAATCTGCTGAACCGATCGGTTTGAAATTTTGTACAGTACATCTTTACATAATTCATCAGGTAACGCTGTCGAGCTTTTTGGTTATTAACCGCATCGACCAGAGGACGTTCATACCCCCAATCGAATCGTTCAACCCTCAACGCAACGACGTAAAACTAGGGAAGCAGAAGAAGGGGTAGTTGAAGAGGATATTTCGCAACGACATGAAACTACAACATCAGAAGCGCAAGAGCTAAGATGTCCACGCAGACGTAATGCTACCGAAAACGCACAGGAGTGCGAGTGTCCGGAACAACGTAAAACTACCGTATCAATATCAATAGGAACAGCTCACGTAGTTAAAGCTAGGGAGAAAGAGCCTGATTGGATTTTCAATCCTTTCACAAGAATATACGATGACTTGGTCGACACCATTGCCGTGGGTGACAAGTCCGACAGCAACGCGTCGCACAAGACCGGACCATTGGAAGCGTCCCGTAGACGCATAGTGGTCTACCATAACTCATGAGATGCGATACCATAATCTATACGACTGTAAATATTAGCCTCCTACTAAACCGGCCAGGCCCAAAATGCCATCGAAGGATAATGCCGAAGGGACCAGCGTAAATCGGAAGGCCAGCGCCCATCGTATACGTAAGTACTCCGGAAGATGGCGAGGTTCGCCTGTACCGCGGAGATCGCTGCAATTTCATGCGCTCCGTGGGGACACAGTGATCCGGTGAGCGAAAGAAGCGCCAAGAGTCCCCGGGTAGTGAAGACGAGATAGCGCAAGGCAAAGTAATAATCCCGGCTAAGTTCAAGGAAGATAACGGTCCCTATGAGGAAGGCGCCTGTGCAGGTAAAACGTCCCAGATCTCCCTACCGTGCCCAGACAATTCAACCAACAGCTACAACGATATCTACAGGTTAGAATACAAGAAGGGTTTTAATCCTTTCCAAATTCGGGAAAAAACCAGCCCCGTTGCCAGCCTATATCACCTCGTCATGAAGCCAGCAATGCAAAATTCCGCTACAGCAACCCCTAAGATACCAGCGCTCATGACGATGGCAGTCACACCTCCAGAGAATTTCGTACCCCTCAAGCGACCGCACCCATCTTATCCCGCAATGCCGTTCTCCAAGCAACAGGCCGGGAAAAAGGATGGGTGCTGGAATCGTAGTGAACATGGTCATCGGTACTCCATCTGTCCACAACCGTGGAGTAGCAAATTTTGCTACCGCTGTGGCAGTCGGATAATGGATGTCCATACGTGCATTGTTCTATCCGAGAGGCCGGCCTCTGCTGCTTAGTCTTGAAAGGGGGAAGGGGTAGGCGACAGCATGAAGCAGTCGCCAGTTGAAGGCGATAAGACGCGGCGGCAGATGTCCGAAAAGGTGGCAGGGGAAGAAAAGGCGCTAGAAAAAGCCGAGTTCCCGACAATCGCGCAACCAAGAACGCAAGAGACTGGGCAGGCCCTGTAGGAGGTTGCAGGAATACTCGGCCATAGCACACAACCGGTTCTGATCGTCATGCCGGGTGCTAAAGTCTACCTCACTAAGGAGATTTACGGCAATATAGCGATGGCGCAGTATTGACGGACGAGGAGTGACACTAGAAAAGAGCATACAATGGCTCCAAGTAAAAGGAAGGCTAATTTCCCGGTCTCCCAACACTGCCTCAACGATAGCTGAGAGGAAAACAGTAACTACAAATAAAACTTCATTTACAGCAAACTCCATCGCAGAAAGAGCCAACCCAGAGAAGCTCGAGAAGATGGCCGTAGCCGGCTCCAAGCGAAGAAGAGGGACAAGCAAATGTTACGAGTTATGAAAAAAAATAATATAGACATTACCTAGACAATAGATTAGAGTAGTTAGATTATAAATTTCATATTTTTATTACACATGTCTGAGTCTTAGTTTAGTTTTAGTCATTCATTACGATTTAAACTTATTTTCCCTTTCGTATAAAATAACTGACTAGGTTAGATATTTATAGATATAAACAACTTTTAGTTTTCATCGCAAATAATGTAGCTCATCCATGATACTTGATAAATTAATGGAAAATAGCTTAAATTGAAGAATAGGTTATGTTATTAGGAGTGTGAATAAGTCTTTCCCGTTTTTTGTAAGAGATGGCGCCACCAATACTGTGCGAGTATTCAATG